>CAUYQS010044212.1:0-68028 GCA_963574585.1 Otolemur crassicaudatus | reverse complement strand
ACAACCACAAGTGTAAGGGTTAACAGAAATATTAAACGACATTATAAGAGGAAGTGCTACGCTAATTCAACCCCCACGTGAAAAGGCCGGATGAAAAGACCAGTACTGGTAAGAAAACCGGATAGAACTAGCTACATTGTATAAGCCTTTCCTTATTTAGACTGAAACGCAGAGCACAGCGCAGGGCCCCTCCCCTCAGAACAGCATAACCCTTCCGCCCTCCCCTCACATTTTAAACCTATCATAGGCCAAAGACTACATTCCTAGCCTTATATAGATTCAGCTTCATGAAGTAACCACGCCCCCTCAACTAACCCTATATAAGATTGTAGGGATCCCTAATAAACAGCTTCGGCTCAGCCTTCTCCCTATACTGTATGAGTGGTTGTGTGATTGTGTCCACCCTTTCCTTCTCCCTCTCATATGCAGATCACGAACTCCCCGACACCGCCCCGCTGGTCGGGCAGTGTCAGTTTCTGAATATAATCATTTGTATAGGCTTCCTACTAAAGTGCCTCTACATATATAGAAAAAATGATAAAAATGCAGAACATTAAAAACTGAAGCACAATCAAAAATCAAATTATGGGATACTTAGCCAATAAGTATATAGAAGGCAGACAGAAATAAAGTAATACAAAGAAATGTGCATCAAGAAGAAAACAATTTTGAACATACAGGATACCTGAAAGTTTAGTAAGAAAACATTGCATAGTTCCTCAGTGTATATCTCTGAACTCAGAGACCAAAGTTTACTTTACTGAAGAAAGGGAGATGTTTCTTTCTCCCAAATGGTGACTGCTCTTCCAGTATCAAATAAATTGGCCAGAGTTTAAGCCCCTCCCACCCAGTATCTTATCATTTTTCTATAGTCTTTTGAAAATAAAAATTTCAAGAAAACAAATAAAGTCATTTGTTCTCTTTTTGTACCTGAAATTTTCCATAGGCTAAGTGACTAGCTGAATGTGAATGCCAGGCTGACATGGTGACTCAATGTCAACTCCCAACCCCCTTAGTCACTGTGTTTCTCCTCCTTCATGGCGTAATGAAGGAGGAGGTATATTCATTACTATTTTTTATTTGACCATATGTTGTAGGGATACAAGACAGAAGTTTTTAAAAAGAAGCAAATAAGATGATGAAGAAAAATATCTTAAAATAGATAACAAGTATGAGATGAGCAGAAGGAAATGACATGGAGAATATAGAAAAGGGTTAGAAAAGAAACTGTTTGGAAATAAATACCAAGTAGAAATAAATACCAAGATTACTGTTTTGCTGAAAATGAGTTAAAATTAAAAATTGGGTATTTGAGTGTTCTGTTTATAAAAACTAAAACCTAGAGAGGCCCACAGGCCGTAGGGCCCTATGGCACCTGAACTTAGTGTCTCTGAGGTGACAATGAAGGTGAGGTGAAGGGGAATATCACAGCATGAGATAAAGCAAGATATGCAGTGCCTGCATCAGGGCCATGTTGGCCCAGGTAGGACTGTAGTTTTGTTACAAGCACAGTGAGAAACAATATGAGAGATTTAAACTGAAGATTCATAGGATATGCTGCAATAACTATGTTGGGAAGAGGGAACCTGTGGAATGGTTAAGGAGTTAAGGCAAGGCTGATGTTTTTATTGTGTTAAAACGAGGATGCCTTTCAGAAAAGGAAGCACAGCTATCTGCTTTCTGTTTCTGAATTTACCAATTTGGGATGCTACGGATTAGTGGAATTAGGCCACATGAGGTCTTTTACTACTGACTTCTTCATCTTAGCATATGTTTTCAAGTTTCATCCATGTTGCCGTATATATTAGTACTTCATTTTGGAAAATGCTGAATCGTATCCCATTGCATTAGCATACTTCATTTTATTTGTCCATTTTCAATAGATAGGCATGTGGTTTGTGTCCTTTTTGGCTATTGTAAACAATGGTGTTGTGAACATTCACGTACAAATTTTTGCAAGGGCATATGTTTTTATTACTCTTGGGAATATACTTTAGAAATATCGGATCATATGGTAACTGTGTTTAGCCTATTGAGGAACTGCCAGAATGTTTTACATAGTGACTGCGCATTTTACATTCCTACCAGAAAATGAGGGTTTCAGGGTTGAAATTTTCCTATATTCTCACCAACACATGTCATTTTGGGGGGTGGCGAAGTGCATATATTTATTTCATTGTGGTTTTGATTTATATTTCCATAATGACTAATAATATTTTTATGTGCTTGCTGACCAATGACATATCTTCTTTAGAGAAATGTCTATTCAAATCCCTTGCCCATTAAAAAAAAATTAGTTTGTTTGTCTTTTTGTTGTTGAGTGATAGAAGTTCTGTATATATTATGGATAGAAGTTCCTTATCATATACACAGTATGTAAAAATTTTCTTCCATTCTGCCGTTTGTCTTCACTTTCTTGATGTTGTTTTGTAAAATATGGAAGTTTTTAATTTGGAAAAATCTTGAAGTGTATCTTTTTCCTTTTTTCATTTGTGGTTTGGGTGTTATACAGAGTGGCCATAAAGTTCAAGTGCAATTTATATAAAGAAGCTTTGCATAAGCCAAAGTCAATGAGATTTATTCTTATATTTTCTTCTAAAAGTTGTGTAATTTTAGCTCCAGCATTTTGGTCTGTGATTCATTTGAGTAAATTTATATATGTGGTATAAGGAAAAGGTTCAACTTCGCTCTTTTACATGTATATATCCACTTCTTCAAATATCGCTTGTTGAAAAACAAGTCTTTCTCTATTAGATTGTCTTAACACTATTGTCCAAATCAATTGACCATAAATGTGAGGATTTGTGTCAGAACTCTCAGTTTTATTCCATTGACCTATATGACAAAGGCTATACCAAGTCCACATTGTCTTGAGTGCTGTAACTTTAGGGTATGCTTTGAAATTGGGAATTGGGTGCATTCTCAACTTTGTTTCATTTTAAGATATGCTATTCCGGATCGCTTAAATTTTCATATGAATTTTAAGATCACTTTGTGATCTAGTGGAGCAGTAGTAGTAGTTCTTATACTCTATGCTTAATGTAGTCACCTGAGGAAAATTTTTAAAAAATACCAGTGCTCATGCCCTCTCCTAGATTTTTTTATTTAATTGGATTGGGGAGGGCCTATGCTCTGGAATGCTTTAACATCTCCCAGGATAAATGACAACATGTAGCAATTTCTGCAAAGAATCCATATGGAAATTGAAGAGAATATTGTTAAATATATTCAATTTAGGGAATATTGTCACCTTAATAATATTAATTCTTCAGATCAATGAACATTTCATGGATTTTCATTTATGTTTTTTCATTTATCTCGATATTCTTTAATTTCAGCAATTTTTATAGTTTTCAGAATGTAAAATTTCCATTTCCTTTTAAAACTTATACTGGAGTGCTTTATTTGTTCTGATACTATTTTAAATGAAATTGTTTTATTAATTGCATTTTGTATTTTTCATTGCTACTGTACAGAAATATAATTAAATTTTGTATATTGATCTTGGACCTTGCAACATGGATGATCTCTTTGTTGGTTTTGATTTTTATGAGATAATTTTAAAAGCTTGTTTATTAGAGAAATATAGTAAAATTGCTAGAGCTACTGAGGTGCTCAAATAAGATTTCAGGGTCATGCTATAGAGTGAAAACAGCAAGGTAAAGTTTTTTACTCCATTCGAGTTCAGTTTCCTCTGTTGGAAGTATTATAAAGGTGCATTAAATATTTGTTAGTTGGTAGAATGAAAATGATGAAAAAATGTCTTAACAATTTTTTAAAAAGCTGACTATATGAAAACCACAAAGAATTAAAAATACATTGCTTTTTCTCATCAGTTGGGCAACTTGCTATGAATGGTAATCCAAGCCCAAACAAAATAATCATTTCACTTTATTTTTGTCTGTAAGGTCTCAGATGATAAAACCCAGGCATTTATCACTAATTGTCAACATCTTACAAAGTAGTCACCTGTCAGAAGGCATTCTGTAAAGATATACCTAATGAATAATGAATGAATGGAGTTTGTCAGAATAAGTTAAGAAAATTATGCTTAAATACAGTTACTGCTTGCATGAAATAATTACGTGTTCTTTATTTAAATAGTTGAGCAGTAGTAGTTCTTATTACTCTATGCTTAATGTAGTCACCTAAGGAGATTTTTCATTTTATTTTATTTTTTTTATTAAATCATAGACACATAGATCATGTATCTGGCCCTGCCCCAGATTGTTTTATTTAACTGGATTTGGGAGGATCTATGCTCTGGAGATTTTAAAATCTCCCAGGATAAATGATAGCAGGTAGCAAATTTTGGGAACCATTGATCATGGGCTTCTGTCTAATACAGTGACTTTCATTAAAGTATTGTATGTTAACATGTTTTGGGGGGTGTTTTTGGTAGAGACAGAGTCTCACTTTATAGCCCTCAGTAGAGTGCCATGGCGTCACACAGCTCACAGCAAACTCCAACTCCTGTGCTTAGGCAATTCTCTTGCCTCAGCCTCCTGAGCAGCTGGGGCTGCAATGCCTGGCTATTTTTTTGTTGCAGATTGGCCGGGGCCAGGTTTGAACCCGCCACCCTCAGTATATGGGGCTGGCACCCTACCCACCGAGCCACAGATACCAAGAGTTAATGTGATTTTTATACCAGTATTCATTGTTCTTAGCTACATTCAAATATACAAAAAAGAGATCTGTATGAGGGACTGGACAGAATCTGACATATAGTAGGAAATGAATCTGTTTTATCTAGAAATTTTCCTTCCTGCTTTTTGCATTTGAATAACATGCATTAAATGCTCTAGTAATAGTGCATAAAATTATATTTATGGTTCCTGAGGTCTACCCATTTAAATATCACCTCAGAATCCATGCACCTTGATTAAAGAATTCTACATGGGCTCAGTGCCTGTAGCTCAAGCGGCTAAGGCGCCAGCCACATACACCAGAGCTGACAGGTTCGAATCCAGACCAGGCCTGCCAAACAACAATGATAACTACAACCAAAAAAATAGCCAGGCATTGTGGCTACTTAGAGAATCACTTAAACCCAAGAGTTGGAGGTTGCTGTGAGCTGTGATGTCACGGTACGGCACTCTACCCAGGGCTACAGCTTAAGGCTCTGTCTCAAAAAAAAAATAAGGAATTCTACACTGAAATAAATTATAAGATAATAAGGCAATAAAATCACCTTCTAAATTCTCAACATGTATAAATATAAAAATTTTAAAATTCAAGAGTAATACTAAATCTTAATCACAAAAGGATACAAATTGATTAATACTTTAATTGTATTCCTCTTCTTGGCAAAGTTCTCACCTAGGTAGTCAGGGTTAGATATCATTACTATCATTAAAGAGGAAAAAACAGGTAAGAAATGTGTAGGTCATTCCCTGAACAATCCAGATGCCCCTAATTACTGCCTCCTTTCCATAAAATCTCTAATATACTGCCTTAGGAATCTAAACTGCAGCATAAACATAAAAGCCACCATCTATCATATCATTCAGAATAAAACTCCATAAAATTTGGAAAATATCTAATTTTAGTAGGTTCCTTTTGTGAATTATTGGTTAGTCACTAAATTGAGAATGACATAAATGTTTTTCGTAGTGTTCATTTTTAGAAGAATTCTGCTTGATTACCATACTAAATGACTCTTTCCTGGCTTGTCTTTAAAACTGTTCTATTCTTTCTGGATCCAATTGAAGTTTAAACCCAGGGGGTGTATAACATCTTATAACCATACTGACATTTCTATAATCACACAATGCAGAGAACTAGGGATTACCTTCTTTTATGGAATTATGTCCCAAAGTAGCAATACCCCTGTGTCACTCGTGCTTCATAACTAGCAGGTTATTATAGCTTGCAGTGGGACCACTCCTTATAATTTTTGTAATACTGCTTTGACAACTTTGTGATTTTCCCTTTAAGAAAGGAAAGAATAGATCAGAGAGTAAGAGAAACAAATTACAAGATGACTTCTCATTTCTCCTATAGGAGATGTCTTTTCTAAACTGTTTTCAAATTTAATAAGACAGGATAAATTTATGTGAACCGATGCCATCAATTACATTACCAGTAACTTTGAATGTCCTAGAAGATGGATGACTCTCAAGAAGAACTACGAGAGTATGCCTTTTCTTGATACTCAGTTTGTCCTGATTGTCAAGTTCATGTGTAATAATCCTTTGATTCCATTATTATAGGTTTCAATCTCATTTTGCCATACCTAATGAATGAGGTAAATTTCTTGGCTATACAGAAGTTAGGAGTTCCATCAGATTAAGTTTAATCACCAGGAAATTTTCAAAAAACGTATTTCTTTGTTGATTTTATCCAGATGAATATTGTCTGTAAATATGAGCAGGGGCCTAGTGTATAGCTCTGAGAATGCACACCACAAAAATGAGGAAAGACTTTCAGTGGGTAATATGAAACAAATACCATCCCAAAGAATCCTATGAAATTGTTATAAAATTGTGAAATGCTTTTTTATGACTCTTCCAAAATAAATCTTAACCTCAGTGTATTCAAATATCATTCCCTGTCATGTATTTCCAAATGAAGTGTGTTCCCACAGATAAATGGACATGTGGATGATATCATATTTTTATCCTCCACATGGAAAGCCTTTTATGTAATCAGAAATGTAATCATTTCTTATAGAATATGATATTATAAAAACTGTATCTGCAGAAATGAAAACACAAAATATGTTAGAGAATTTCAGCTTCAAATGAGAAATGCTAGAAAAATATAGAGTCTTTATGTTTTGTTGAATAGTATTATCTACTGAAATAAATGTGTTGACTATTGACAACATGCCAAACACTTTTCACCTGAATGAGACATACACCTTGGGAATTCCTATTAATCTTAAACTGAGTCATTTGATGGTTAGACTCCTCCAGAGGAGGAGTTATTTAAATATGGCCATTTCTTCCACTTTACATGTGGACAGGATCCTGCAGTATTTATTAGGCTACTGTACTGTAATAAATCACTAAAGTCAGTGTTCCTTATTTTTGAGATAACATAGATTCACATTCATTTTACCATCTACACTCTTCCTTTTGCCCAGTTCACTATCTTTAATTTATATTACATATTTATGTTCTCCACTAGATTGTAAGTGTATTCAAACACTTAAATTCACACTTAAATTCACAAATTCCTTAAATACACACTTGGATCTTGTCAGAAATGTAATACTATCACTTGTCCATAGTTTTTCATTGAAAAGATAATTGATGAAACTATTACTGTCAAAGAGCATCTATAGAAAGATGATGACTAAGTTTACTATCTTTATATTATAAAAAATAATAAATGTTTGTTCCAATGCTCCGTTCATATAGTTACTAATAATGTAAAAAAAAAAGTGAAAATACTGCCAAAGTAGATATGCTGAGATAAAGAATCTAAACAATTGTTCACCAGTGTAAGAACTGAAGAAATTTTGTGAGTTACCATATTTTTGACCTTAGTTATACATTTCACTTGGCTATGCATACTGGAAATCTAAAAAGTAATCAACCGGTATCACTTTACAACTTTGATATGCCTTAAACACAAGGCAAGTTTAGAAGGAAATGATATATACTCAAATTATATCCCCAGTTTTGGTGAGATATACAATAAACAAACATTTTTATGCCTGAGATCCCCTGTCCTAATTATTGGATGTAAAAAATAAATATAATTCTTTTCCCCATTCCAGCTACTCAAAAGAGATTTCATAAAGATAAATATAGAAATAGCCTCAGGAAAAGAGGCATTTAAAAATTATTTATATACTCTGATTTTTCTTTAGATAGAATAAATCTTTCACCTTTTCACTAAAGATTTCCATTGAGAGGGAAGGTCTGAGTTTTTTGGTCAGTTTTTTGAGGACTTCCTTTGGCAAGGCTAAAAAATAAATAAATAAATAATTAATTAATTAATATAAATTTCCATTATGCTAAGGGCTTTACTTTCAGCAGTGATAGACTACTTACATTGGGCCAACCATTACACTGGAATTAGAAAATATTAAATACATAAACTGACTTGAAAAAGTCAAGGTGAAGAATTGGTAAGAACTAATATGGAAAAAGACAAAGTCCCAGATGAAAACTGAGAAGCTGGAATGTGAGGCTAAGGGATAATTCAATAGGCTAACATGCTTAGGGATAAAGCATTCTAGAATCAAACCATCCTGTGAGGCCCTTAATGAACTTGCTTGAGGTCGAGTCCACTGCAGGGCTGCAAATGAGGCATCCATCTAAGGAAGAATTGATGAGACTGCCACCAGTCTTTTAGCTTAGTTTCCAATCAGCTCACTACTTGAAATTGATTGATGTGATTCTGAATGACTGATTGGCAGAAGCAAATGCAAATTTTTCTTAGAAGAAAAAAAAATTCCTTAGAAGAATAATATCATGCCAGGAATCAAAATATTTTTACCAACAATATCACAAATTTAATATGCAATACACTATTAAGCGATTAGAGCCTCAAGCAGATAAAATAAATTGCCAACACTCAGAGAAAGAACAACAAATAGAAACAGAACTAAAACATAACTGGAGATCTTAGTTACAGACTTCAAGGTAATTAACTACAAAAAGTTAGTGCAAACAAAATATAATTGAGGGTGGTTTTTAACTGATATAACATTTTTGTCTTATAAATAAGTCACTTAATTTATCTATAAATAACACTGTTACTCAAATTTTGCTAATTAAATCACTCATTTTATTAAGTGATTTTTCTTTACTGCATCTATGCTGTTTATTTTTTTTTCCACACCTTCCTTGACAGTTCTAAAGTTCTAGTTTAAGTTTTATTGTTTCTTTTGAGTGGCGCCTGTGGCTCAGAGGAGTAGGGTGCCAGCTCCATATGCCAGAGGTGGTGGGTTCAAACCCAGCCCCAGCCAAAAACTACAAAAAAAAAGTATTGTTTCCTTTTTAAAATTAGCACAAAAATTAAAATTTTCCTACATACCGTAGTTCCTTTCTCTCCCCATCTCTTTCTGTCTTTATTTACATATACACAATATTCTCTCAATTTTGGTTTCTCTCTGTGTGTATTTATATATATATAATGGCTACTTAATGCACTTTCAAGAAAAGAAATTTTAAAGACTATTTCTAGGTTGGAAGGAAAGAAAAATGAAACAATAAAATACACACAACCACTCCTGAAAGAGGCAAGACAGCACAGATGAACCAAAGAGAAACATGAAATGGAAGATTTAATACCATAACCAATCATTCAAACACAGTTCGCTTCTCCATTAGCGCAGGCTGTGCTAATCTTCACCTTACCAGTGAGGATTAACAGTTGGAAAAGAAAGTTCCTTTGGTGCATGTGTGACAAATACATGATGCCTTTTCTGTAACATGTGTGTGTTTATGACAAAATAGATTTCTAAATGACTCTCATTGTACAAATGTGTTACTCCAATAGGGTAATTTTTGTTGAAACCTTTCCTCTCCAGTCTTCTGCACATACCTTACAAATCAATTAGTAATGGGCTACAGGTACTTAAACGCATCATTTTTTAAATCATGAAGCTGTATAGGCAAAGATGTGTGTATTTCTCGCATTAAATTACACCTCTAAAGGAAAAAAAGAAACATGACAACATTAAATTTGTAAGATAGAATTGTCAGATTAGGTATAAAATGAAACCTTCGTTATATTTTGTTTATAAGAGACCCACTAACCACAGCATTCAGGAGCAAGCATGAAAAACAAAAGAGGGAATTACAGGTACTCTGGAATCTAACCAAAGTATCCCACCCTGATATTCCTATAATAATGTCAAAATAGACTTTAAGGCAAAAATCCCATTTCTAGAGATAAAAAGGCACAATTAATTTCTTATAAAAGGGTTTAATTCAGCAGTAACATATAACAATTCTAAGTTTAGAATGACGTAACTTCAAATACATAGTATGGACGTTAACATACCTACCAGGAAAAATGGAACATATGTAATTTTGTTGAGAAATTTTAACCCTGTGTATGTACCAGGGACATAGCAAAAGAATGCTGGGAAATGTTTAATAACTGCCTTTTGAAAACAAAGCCCCCTAGTTTATAGTGTTACCTGATTTGTCTGATATAAATTTCCCACTATGGATGATTTCAAACCACCAACATGGAATTGGTGATCAGAGTCGGGAGAAAATAGTCACAGTCGGCTCAGGAAGGCAGTGTGAGCTTTCCCACCACTGGATACATTAGACCGCACCAAAAAGATTGGCAACTTTACCTAACAAGCCACACATAGGATGTTCCACTAGCTATAATACACATCTTTCTACTAATGAACATTTATAATAGCTTGCCTATATTTAACAATAAAATTTAAGGGATGGAAATCCAATATGTTTGAAAACTAATTTTTTTTTTTTTTTTTTTTTTTTTTTTTAGAGAGGAAGTCTTACTCTATAACCCTCAGTAGAGTGCTGTAGCGTCACAGTTCATAGCAACCTCCAGTTCTTGGACTTAGGCAATTCTCTTGCCTTAGCTTCCCAAGTAGCTGGGACTACAGGCGCCCATCACAATGCCTGGCTATTTTTTTTTTTTTTTTTGCAGTTTGGCGGGGGCTGGGTTTGAACCCATCACCCTCAGTATATGGGGCTGGCACCCTACTCAGTGAGCCACCAGCACCACCCTGAAAACTATTAAATAACTCATTGATTAAGGAAAAAACATGGTAGAACTTCTGAAAAAGTATTTTCAATGGATGCTAATGACAATAGTACCTATCAAAAACCTATGGGCTACAATGTACCATGCTTAGAATGAAATATACACAATTAAAATTATGTCCGTATTAAAACTGAGAATGTAGATTATCAATGAATTTATGTTAAGACATTAAAACAAATAGCTACTAAAGATTGTAATAAGCATATAATAAAGATAACAGAAGGAATTACTACAGTAGGAAAGAAATGAAATAGAGGTGAATCAACAAAGCCAAAGTAAAAGCATTGAATAAGCTGGGGTAGAGGAGCTGATCAAGGAGAAAAACAGGTGAGTGATTTTAACTGGTACCTCACAAGAAAGGCTTCCATATATCATATCACTGTACAAGATTATCACTACTCTTCTCTGCCTAATTGATCAAAGGCTTCACTATGTCAATTGCTCTGGCCCATGTGAGTGGAAGTATCATGTACCCATCCTGAGCAAAAGGTTTAATCCATGAGTGCACCAGCTCCATTCTCTTTCCCTTTTATCATATCTAGAGAGTGTCTTATGTATTAGCTGAGGTCCCAGAGGGAGGAACTTGTGGAGAAGAGCCCCGGCAGGCCCAGGATGGCCAGATACCAAGTTGGAAAGTAAACCTTTATTAGATAATTAATTTTGTATTTTTTAAATTCTTTTCTTTACTGTATTTCCTTTCTCTCTTACTTTTCATTTCTTCCTTCCTTCTCTTCTTTCCCTTCCCCTCCTCTTCTCTTTCTTTCTTTTCTTTTATTAGACAATAGCATAATTTGTAAGAATAGGGTGTCCATAAATTTCACGTGCAATTTAAAATAGGGCAATGCCAGTTAGAATCATGAAATGCTACTAAACACTCACCTACATGCATGCATTTTAAAAGACTAACTCTATGAAAAAAATCTCACCATATAATATTAGGCGAGATGTGCAAATACATATATATACTGAATAATCATATTGATGTAAAACACAGCAACAGAAAAGGAGGCAAAACGGATCTAGAGTCCTTAGAGATACATCCATAAACTACAAATAAAAGCAAGGCCATAGTTATGGCTCCCTAGGTCCTCGCATTTAAAGATCTTCTCAGATTCTAAGAAGCTAGGTTGAGGAGCCTTAAAGGAAGTTAGTACATTCTTGGCAGGCCCTAAACCCATCTTCTAAAGCTGGTGATCAGCATGTTGCATGAAAGGAAAGTAAAGAGATCTCAACAGCGATAACAAATTTCAATTAGAAAAAGATACAGTGATTAACACTTGGTAATTTTATTACTCTTCTTGGCAAAATTCTTACCTGGACAGTCAAGGTGAGAGATTATTACCTCATTAAAGAGAATGGATCATGCCCAGGGCAGTCGAGATGATTCTCTTGGTGCTCCTCCTCCACAAAGTCTAAAATACTGTCTTGGGAATATGAAGTGCATCGTGAACAGTAAAGACTGCCATTTCTCTGACTACTGATAAATAAAGGACATTGCAGTATTTGAAAATATGTTGTTTCAGTGGCTCTTTGTGTAACTTATGATTTGATCATTAACTAGAAATGATATAACTATGCAACAGAATGCCTGAACTCAGGCAATGAACACATTTTATTTCTCTATATCCTTTTTACATTTTGTTGCATATTTATAGTGTTTAGTACAAAGTGCTATACTTGTAGAGAAAATTAAGTCATCTTAGGATGTGGCCCTTTCCACACACCTTTATTTCAACACTTTCACATCATATCATAAAAATTACATTTCCGGAAAAATGTTAGTTAACTTTTGGGTAATGCAGATCCCTTTGAGAATACGAAGAAGCTATTAGCAGACAATTCTTTTTCCAGACAATTTTGCAAGGAAGCAACTATAATAAAAGTCAGTATAATGTTTATTTTGAGAGTAGTGATTAGGAGACGACATGAAGTGAGTTCTCTGGTTCTGCCAAATATAAATAAACACAAAGAAAGTTAAAGGGAAAGAAAAAAGTAGTAAAAAATAGAAATGAAAAAGTTTGTAAGTTCTCAAAGCCATCAAGATGAAGAGAATTACTATTATATTTCTTACATGTGAAGAAAAGAAAATAATGTGTGAGTTACCTGAGTGATCAGAATGACAAAATGCATGTCTTAAACTCCCATGAGTCATCAGAACTCAGGAAACCACCAAATAGACCACATCTCTTTGGCTTATTTATACTCAGACTTTTTTTTTTTTTAAGTTGAAACCTATAATTAAGTTCATAGCATTCTACTTTGGTAGACTGTAACTAAGCTTGCAGAGCTGAAATTTCAAATAAAATATGGAAATAGTGAGTTTTTAAGTATAATATAACTATACTATATAGCTGTGTACCAGCAAAAACTTGGAATTTAGTTAGTAGGTCTAGGCAATCTAGGCCAGTGTTGTGCTTCAATCCTATGTACTATCATCGATGAGCGAATTCCTTTCTTCCTGAACCTGCATCCATGACGAAGACAAGACTTTTACAGCAGCTACCAGGGGCAGAAGGAAAGGAGGCACCAGGTAGAGGTTTCTGTCCAGGAACCTTGCACTCATTTGTTTCATTTGGAAATACTTGGACCACTTACCATACTTAGGATTTTGTTGAACGTTACCTTGGTTGAATCCAAGTAATCTCACCAGTCATCAAAACCGGACCACTCTGTGGTCTGTCCCAGCTCATCTAGATTCCCCAAACATTTAAGAACTGTGAAAGAAACGGGAAATTCTGATTAAAGTGAATGAGCAGCCAGACACATGAAAAACAAACCAAAAAATCAATACGAAATAAAAATAAAGCACAAATTTGAAACAGTATAATACATATCAAAATATTAGGTACAAAGTTTTGCAAATACATTTGTAAGCTTGGAAGATACATGATTTCTATTTATTATAAAAGATAGAACATATAATTAAAACAGAAACTGGAAACATATTTAAAATACTGTAACAAATTATTCATGGTACTAACTTAGAAAAAAATATCTATATGCTGAGAAGAAAGATACAAACACAACTCAGGTAGCCACAGGCAAAAAGGTAAAAATTTGTTTCCTGTTAGCTGTACTGTATTTAACCTTTTGACTCTGAAAAAATTCTCACCGGGACTCAACTAATGATCCTTTTGATATTGAGCTCATCGGAGCAAATGCTATTTCTTTTGAAACTTCAATATCATCGATAATGGAATAGTGGGGGATGTTAAACAGTCATGCAGTAAATGCCTGTGGGTAGATAACACTGTTAGCATAAAAGAACCCATGTGCAAATTCTGCTTTAACATCTATTGGCTGTGTTGTTCTGGGAAAATAACTACACATTTTTGAGTTTCACTTTCTTCTCCAAATGGAAATGATGTATTTTGAATGATGAAAAATGTAGCATTATTATCTGCGCCACTCAGAATATAGTTATTTTATTTGTGAGAGACTATCAAGTATAAGATTCATGGTTGTTATATTGGTAATAAAAAGTTTAAATTGTAAAATCAATAATATATGGTGCTACAAATGAGCCATAGATACAAAGTGAGGCAATATATGTTAAAATGGTTTATAAACTAAATCAATGGGGTATTGATTCTATACCCATAACCTAGTATTTTAATATATGCTACCATAAGTTGTTCTCTTACAATGCATAGTTTGCATTATATATGAACATTATGTCTCCCCAAAGAGATGATAAACCATTTCAGAGAATATAATTTTCTGGTACTGCTATAATGTCTGGCATAAATTTGAAACAACCAGGTACTATTTGTTGATGTTTCAGATTTTGCAGGAATCTGAAATTTAATATTTACCTTAACCTTACTCCCTGAATACCCTCTATCAATAAGAAACTAAAATAGTTGCTACCCAATTTAACACTCGGTTGAGGTATTATGAATGAACAGTAACTATAGCATGCCTCTAATGTTTATCTCTGTCTTATGTTTGTTTTTGGAGGATGCATAGTGTGCACTTTACTACTGAGGCAGAATTCTCCATGTGTTTTGTATATTTTCGCTAATACAGAAAAGTGAGACCCTGACTGCTCTTTGCTCCATGGTATCTTTGTAAAGGATGTTTATATAGCAAAGAGTATTAGGAGGCAGAAATATTGTCAATATCTTGAAAAAAATGGCAAGGTTTCATAAAGCCTTGGAAGATAGAGATAATGTCTCCTTCCCTGTGGAGCAAAGTTAAGGCATACTTACATTTCAGTGCAATAAAGATAATGACTTTGTGATTTTTAATTTCTTTATTAATTGACTGGGATAAAAGATCCCCAGGTAATGGTGGGGGAAAGACCATTATTTCTGGATGTGTCTGTGAAGGTGTTTCCAGAAGGGAATGCCTTTTGAATTTGTAAACTAACTATGGAAGATCCAGATCCAATGTGGGTGGGCACTATTCAATCCTCTGAGAGGTTGACCTTAACAAAAAGGCAAAGGAGCTGGTAATTATTCCTCTTCCTGAGACGACCATCTCCACTGCCATGAATGTGAGAGCACCTTGCTCCTGGGCCTGCAGACTCTAGGATTTACACCAATATCACCAGGGTTCTTTAACCTCTTCTGATTATACCACTGGCATCATATTTCCCAGTTTGCTGCAGATAGCTTATATTGGGACTTCACAGAATCCATAATTGTGTGAGCTAGTTCCATAAGAAATATCCCTCTGTCTTTCTCTCTTTCTCTCTTTCTTTCTCCTTCCCCCCCACACACATACACACCCAGAGGAAGTCTGACAAATAAGTTCACAAACCCAGCCTAGAAAAAGAGTTACATTCCTCATTGCTGAATACAAGCTATGCCAAGAGGAATACTTTGAAGGTTCTGCAGACACCTTCGAAGTATTGCTCTTGGGAATCTATGCACTGAGACCAGAGCCTAGTCCACCTTCAAACCCATTTTGGAACGCTTTTTTTTTTTAAATCACTATCAAAGCTGTCCTTGTATACCTTTGATGTCCTAAGAATCATCAAAATCCCTGTCTTTCATTATTTCCTTTATCTTCAGGTGAAGAAAAAAGTTGTTAGGTCAATACAGTTATTTGTTAACTGTCTAAGAGTCCCTCACAGATGGTGCCCTCTGAGCTCTTTGCTTTTGTTCGTTGGTAAGCCCCTTCAGGACCATTTTTGCACACACCTTTCTCAAGCCAAGATTTTCAGTTGATTTTCTTCCTGTTTCTCCATTGGAGTTTACTTGATCTGCTGTGCTTCTCATAGTCAGCTGACAATTTGAAGTACATGATGACTTTTTGCAATGCTTGATCAGTTTTGCTCATAATCGGCCACGCTGACCTCTCTTTATCAGTGAGGCTTTCTCTTCACCAGAAAAACATTTAATCCATTTATATACTGCCATTTTCTTCATGTCATTATTTCCATTAGCTTGGACTAACATGTCCCTGATTTCACTTCCACTCTTGGCAAGTTTAACAAGAAATTTAATGTTTGCTTGTTTCTCTACTTCAATCTCTGACATTCTTGTGCTGGCACACAAAACATGCAACAACAATAATGAACTTCAGCCAGTGCGACATGGCCACATGTCCAAATGAGCACATCTGTGAGACAGTGATATTGGAAGGTCATGAAACCTTACTAGCTGCTTGTGCAGTGCTGCCAGCAAAAGCACACAGTGGCAAGTTTGTGAACTTGGTTGTCAGATCGTGTGTGTGTGTCTGGGTGTGTGTGATTCCTATTGGTTATGTTCCTTTGGGGAACCCTGACTACTTCATATTCAGTCTTCCTTAAGGTGACAGAGTAGGCAGGTTTCAGGTCCTTTAAGGTCAGGATTCCTATAAAACAACTCTTGTGTTTGCCTGTATCATCTGCCTGTTGGACTATCGGAATTGGAATTTTGGAAAGTAGTGTGAAATGACAATACTCTGTCTCTTGCTATTGCTGTGGGTAATAAACTGCCCTTAATTTCTCACCTAAGAGTTTTGTGCTTTCTAACTGCATTGATGAAGCTATAGGAGATTAATGTGTTAGACTGGAAGTGTGCAAGATTTTCTATTCTTCACAGTTGTTGAAATTTTAATTTTCCAATTTTAACAATGAATTTGGTATAATTTATGGTAAAATATTCAACAACAAAATAATATATGTACATAAGTTAGGCAATTAAAACCATAACTTGGGGCTATATGGCTTAAAAGAAATGTTTGCAAGGTTAAATCTGTAAGGCTTTTTGAAAAAGAAGTTATAATGTTCCCCATGTAAGAATTAGAATTTAATTATGCCTGGAGCAAAGTTTTATTCTGAAGGAAGTTTAAGAATCTATTCTAGTTCTAAGAAAATGAACAGTACATTATCACTGATAATCTAAGATAATAAAGTAGAAAAAAATACAAACACTATATGAATCCTATGCATCCTGGAATTTGTACATGTTTTTACAGAAACTAACATTAGATGTAACCCATAGTCTCTGACAGTTACACTTCAGGGACATTTCTCAAAGGAAACTCTCCTTCACAGACTTCTTCCTTGAGTCACGAATCAAATTTCCCACTTTGACAATTACCAAGGAGTTCATGAATTCACTTAAAATCAACAGCTACAATTTTTTTATACTGAAGTTATCCACGTTCCTTTATTAATAAACACATAGACAATTTGGTATAAAAATTTCAAATGGAATTGTTCCTTAATAGTTCGATTTATAACAAACATTGCCTCTTGTTTATATTTGTAAAGCCTTCTGCTATTATCCATCCATATTGTTTGTGCTTTCTTGCACACACTAGATTAAAAGAAAACGTAACCATGTAAAATTAATTACATGCAACTGTGACCGTTTTACTGTGATCGTGTGTATATAGCTCCTGGAAATAAATCTAAAGCATCTCTACTCTTATTTAAAATATGTTAATTTGGTTGTGAAATATTTAGCTTTTTTAATTTTATAACTATTAAATGAACATATAAGTTCATTCAACTTCATTACAGAAATAATTGTCACCCTCTTTGCCATCATATACTAACAATCCCTCCTGGAAACATCAGTAAGAGATGCTCTATGCTACGACCTCTTGGTAAATTTCCTCAAAGTAACCTTTTTGCATCATTAAAAATGGGTGGAATGACCAGTAAGAAAAAGACTAGATTCTTCCTCTATCCTTAGGAGAGCTCAGAGGGACCTACGTAAACCTAGGGAGGTCATGATTGAATAGGAAAACTTAATACCCTCACCAGAATGAAACTGACATGGATAAATGGCCATGCTGGTCTTGGTTAGTTGCTGCAGGCATAGTCCTACAATATGGAAAGATGCACAGACATGAAAGAACTCAGAAATGTAATTCAATGTGAATACAATTGATTGAAAATCAAGATATATATATTCTTAGAAATTTAAGATGTTATGATTCTAGTATCACTCTTTGAAGTGTTATGTATGACTAAATAAATATTAACATTAGGGTACTTCCAATTTTTTCTCTCTCCTTATTCTCTAGCACCAATATTTTGTGAAGATTCTATAACACCAACTGCTCTTATTTCATAATTTCCCAATATATAAAAATTCCATGCCATGTGGATATACTCAAGTCTAGATCTGATGCCTCAGGCCAATAATCTAATTTTATCTTTTTATGGCAGTTAAATTCAGCTAAAGAAATTTGTCTTGTATGCCCATATCTTTAACTAAAATTTTTCTATGTCTGATAATTCATGTCTGAAAAGATATAAAATATGCAGGTCAAAAGCAAAACACAAAATAGATAAATAAAAGCCGAAACCAAACTATTGTTGATTTTTAACGGAAGGAAAATGAAAGGGAGGGAAACGTACCTTCTTGTCCATACATCTTATAACAGACAACTGAGAAATTTATAGTTTCAAGTATAAATATTGTTTTTGATGAAGTTTGAATAGGCATATAGTAGCTTTTAAAAAATGGAAACTATTTTATTAAAAATATAAATGTATTTGAAAGGTGCTGCTGTTTTCTTGGAAAAACATATGCCACACATACAGGAAACAAAATAGATACCTTTCTCTTTGCAGGAAATAATACAATGAGCTCTGTCTGCTGTCGCTTCCAGCTTTGGACAAAAATTGCCAATGATCCTCAGAAAATATTATATGTTTTTCTACATTTGGTCATCATAATTATCTGTCTGTATTCTAGATGGTTATTTTTATTAATCAAAAGCAGCTACATATTAAGTGGTTATAAATTACCCAGAAATATATTGTTACAGACCCTTTGCTATTTTTATTTTACTTACTTTTTTATTTGATCTATGAGCAGAGTCCAGGTTGCCATTCATTTATGTGCTATTGCTGAGTAGCCTGCTGCTCTTACAAGCTGCCAATTTATAGTGAAACAAATGATGCAAAGTCTAAGTCATACATATTCTTGATCAGGTGAAAAGTATATAAAATAAATCAAAAAACTATCAATACCAAGTCATCATTTAAGCCAAAGAAAACTTTGTCAGTTGACTTTATGAGATTTGAGAGTGTACATGTGTTAAAGTAAATAACCACTAATGCCTCCTCCAAATATGAAATGACATGAAATCTATGTTAACCAGCTTGATGAAAGTATTTCAAATTGTATATGAAAACACTATACTGTACCCCATGTTTGCATTAATGTATACAGTTATGATTTAATAAAAAAAAATTTGTTTTCATCTTGAAAAAATAAAAATAAAAAATAAAAATTGTTAAGCAAAAAAAAAAAAAAAAAAAAACAACAATATGAGATACTGTGACTTTTTAAATAGGTCCATACATGAGAATGTCATGAATTGTACCCCACTTCATCTAGCACACATAGTAGCAAACCCTGAGGATTGAGCCCCTCATTTAACCTTCAACCTCCAATGTACTGTGTGTTTGGTTTCTGTCTTGCTTCCCTGCTGATAGATTTGCCTATCATTTCCTTACCCTTTGTCTCACATGGAAATGTCTCTCATTTTTAATTTCCATGCTGCTACAGTCCTCACTGCCTTAAATCCCTCTAAGCTCCATTCACTTTCTGACTTAGCTCCAAAGCTGTTCTGGGCTAAGGAGTTTAGTACTCAAGATTCAAGGATATTTAAAGGATCTATTTGGAATTATTGTTATCAAACTCATTTTTATGAGTAGTTGGTATTCCAAAATGCTACTAATATGTCTGCTATATGTGGCATGAAATAGGCTTTTGCATGGGAATCTTAAGACTATTGGTTAAAAAAAAAAAGATTCTAACAGATACTGGAAGGTTAAAATCATAATTAAAACAAGAACTGAGCTACATGGCTAAATATTTGACAAAATAATCTTTCATCATGTTTGATTCAATGTATATCAAAGTTACATGGTTTCATAGAAGTATGTGTATTGTTGTTTTTGCAAAACATTGTTCCTTCCTCAATAGTAGTAGAAAACTACCCCTTGGGGAGATCTGTAATAGGTTATGAATATTCCTACAAACTCTTGTATAATAAGATTAGAAAATAAATCAGTTGGCTAAATACCTACTGTGTGCCCGGTGCCTTACGTATTTTATCTCTTGCTCTCACAACATCATGCAGATGAAGAAACAGAGAACCAGCAAGAATAAATGTCTTTCACAGTGTTAGTGGGATCTTAATCTGCCTACTGCCAAAGCTGGGGGCTTTGCAGTATAATACTATACTCCTCACTATAAACCAATAAACCAGAATTCATTGAATAAACTTGACTAATGAGAGGATTCAAAGAGATACATTGACATGCATACAGTAAATTAAAATCAGACACTAAGTTTAAAAAAGTCTAATAATAAATCTAAATTAAACATTAGGCTTACTGAATTCCCATCTTTCCACAAAACATTGCTGTGATGTATATTTGAATTCTGAGCATTTGTTTTTTTCCTGGTTTTAAGTTTTGCCTCTTTGAATACAATTTTTTTTTTTTTGCCTCTTAGAGTTATATGTTTGTGAATTAAATTTCCTTATAGACCAGACAGACACAATATTCTAGCTATGAAGAGAAAAACTATGAATAATTTTAAAGCAAATAGAAACACAAATTTTCAACTTTCAAAATTAAGAAATCTAGTTTGTTTTAAAAAGTCTAATGAATAGCTTTTGGATAAGGTCTTATGAAAGGAAAGTTAATTAAACTCACAAGACCTGAACTTACAGAGGGACACTTAATGTTTTTACACTCTGTACATACATTTATATATTTATTACATATTTATTATGTACATGCATGTATATTTTTAAAAATACATATGGCTCACAAATAAATCATACTGCTTTTGATTTTTTTTAATTGAACCTAACGCTATGAATTCACTTACTGGTTTTCTCAAGGTATGATCCCAAGGTTTTCTTTTGATGCCCTAACTTAGGCACAGTTTTTGTATACACATTATATAGATATTTTTAATGACATCAAGATAGCGGTTTATGCTGTTTTACTTCACCTAAAAATATCAAGAATTTATAAAATTTAAATCATTAATAA
Source organism: Otolemur crassicaudatus (assembly GCA_963574585.1). Taxonomy (NCBI): domain Eukaryota; kingdom Metazoa; phylum Chordata; class Mammalia; order Primates; family Galagidae; genus Otolemur; species Otolemur crassicaudatus. The sequence continues at coordinate 46,853 of CAUYQS010044212.1, read as the reverse complement.
TTGACATGCCACATTACAGTTCATATATTAACTTGAAAAATAAGAATGGATTAATTGATAGATTAACTCTATATATGAGTTCTACTCTTTTTTCATAGATTGTCTCCTAGTGGATGGATTAATATTACCTTATCTCATAACAAACCATTCTGAAAACTTGTATAGATAAAATTTCATTGAATTATTAATTGTGTAGTCAGGCTTAGCATAATAAGGATTCTGAGCTGCTCACATTTCTGAAGCACTTTATTCTTCTGGCCATGGCATTGCCAGAAACAATTACTAAGTCAAGAAATGGGAAGGTAAAGTTACAAGTTACACGCAACTGAAATCATAATCAGTCTGTGACCTGATGTTCATACCAATTAAGTTCTACTCTTCTATTTTCTTCTTCTAAATAATGCAGATCTGCCTTTCTCTTCTTTTCATGAATATTCTTTAATATTTACTGTTAAATGATGTCCTTTACCACATGGCCCTAACCCAAGGGTATCACTAATGAGAACTTAATAGTTCTTAACAGTTTGCTATTAGCCAGTTCCAATGTCAACAGCCTGAAGAGGTTAAACTGAGTATAAATAAAATGACCCTTGCCTTCTCTTCCCAAATAATGCTCTGAAGCTATTCATTTTACACTGAGGAGTTGACGAGTAGAAAAATTCTAATTTGTTCTTTCACTGACAGTCCCTGAGGTTACATTACAGCAAACGCTGTGAAAGGTACAGGATCATTTTGATCTTGACAAATAACAGGAATTATCCTGAATTTGAGGTTCAAAGTGAGAAATAACTGAAGCTAATCTTAGACGAAAATTTGGTATAGAGATATAATGTTAAGCAGTGGACTGGGATGCAATTCCTGGACAATAAAACCAATCATTTTCAATAGCAATGTGGCATCTTGTGAAAGCTCTGCTAGCCTGAGGTTAGGATCTGCCAATCTGACTGTGCTCCTAAAGTCACTCCTTGGCCTGAAGCTTAGACTTGAGGTGGCCCTGGGTGCTTCTTTAGTGACATAGGAGTGCTTTTCAATTCAAAACAAATACTAATTCCAATTAAACAGAATTCTTTCTTCATGAAAAAGATTGACAGATGTAGTCATTTCACACAGTGGAAGGGGAGAGAGAAGACATAAATGCATGATATTACCTGTATGCTAAGTCAGATGGTTACTAACTCTCAAAGTCAAATACAAAGATCAAGAGAAACTTGTTCCTAACTGGCTTGATGAATTAAATCCAGCGCATTCAAGAACATTTGGAAAGAAACAGTTACACCAACATATTTTGGGAGTAAATGTCAACATAATTTATTAGTTGTTCATGGTATATGGAGTACTGAATTTTAAGAGAATATGAAAGATGGTTTACCTTTTCAAAGCATATCACAGGGGGAAAACAAATAAATTATAATGACATGAAATAACTTATTAGCAAATGTAATTGTGGTTGCATAGTTTGTACATGTAAAACATCATAGCAAACCATTGCTTTTACCCTATTGCCGCTTTTATTAATATTAAAAAAGTGAAAAATTTTATTCATATCAATGGTATTTGATATATATGCAAATCCTCTTGTTAGTCCCTTCCCTGGATACAACATGGGGCTCGGCAAGTGGAAGCAGAGAAATGTCAAACAAGGTGTCAAGAGTGCAGATATATCAAGAAATAATTAGTGAACTATTTCAGCTGAGCTAAAAGGAGACACCTTTCCTGATGATGAAGAGACTGGCTACATAATTGACTTTTCACTTAAAGAAATACTAACATCATTACATCGACAACATAAAAATACTGATCAGTTACCATGATACCTTGAGTAGCCATAAAGTCCAATGATGATTTTAAATGCATCTGCATGCTATACGGAAAATTGTTGAGGGGAAGAAAAACCACATCAGCTAAAATAATCCTATTCAATGTTTAAAAAGAATTTCTCTATCTAACTTTTTAAAAGCCTACTTAGTTATAAGATGACAAAGATTATAAAATATCACAGTCAAAAATTAAGGTGCTATGAACTGCTAGATAGTACTAAAATTTTGTTACTCTCCTGGCACCACAGAACGGAACATCAACAGACTCCAACCAGACAGCATGCACAGGGGTAGGAGCGAACGGTCATAAATAAGTTGATGGATTTTACGTTTGGACAGGTTAAGTCATTGAAAGCCCTGCTAGAGGTGCGTCTGACACATGTATTTATATACACCTGTCTTGAAAAGAGCTAGCTCGCAGCAGTTCTCAACCTGTGGATTGTAACCCCTTGGGGGTTCAAATGACCCTTTCACAGGGGTTGCGTAAAACCATCAGAAACACATCTGTATATCAGAAATTTACCTTATTATTCAAAATTACAGTTAGGAAATAGCAACAAAAATAATTTTATGGTTGGGGGTCACCACAACGTGAGTAACTGTATTAAAGGGTCGTGGCATTAGGAAGGTTGAGAACCAGTATTAGAGGCTGTCACCTCCTTCTCCCAGATCCATGTGAGTGGGCTTCTGGCTTGACCCACATCTTGTCTTTCTGAGCAGTCAACACAGGTACCACCACTGATGTTGGAAATGTCACTTATACCTCAGTTCTTTCATTTTCAAATCCACAAAACAATGGACATGAACTTAATGATCTAGAGTGTCTCATAGTACTCAAAAATATTTTTCTCTAAGTCACAAAAGTAAACAGAAATAAAATGGCATTAAAATTTTTGATATTTCTACATTTGCTTTAATTTTAAGTCTTTGATACATTATTTTCTACTATTATTCTTTTTCAGTATGAGTTTGGTAAGACTAACGTGGAACCCAGGAGGTATGCTGAATGACACTGGATTTTCTCTTTTTAATTTTGCTGCCTAGGAATTCCTGCTAAGTTTCTAAAACCCATCTCACTAAATATAATTTTGGTTCACAACCAGTTTTAAAGATATGTATTTTTTAAGCATGTATATCATACTTTCACACACATTGTCATTCTGCTTTATAAACACTTAATCAGATTCCCCCCAAAGCCATATAGAGTAAGACAAACATTACTCACCAATTCCCAGAGTGAAGTCGGTTTTCTCTGAGAGAAAGGTTTCACAGCAGTTCAGCTGTGTTGAATCAGGCAAGTGCAGATGATTGATTGCAGTCAGTTATCAAAACAGCTGTTATGTCACACCATGAATAATGGCAGTCTGTGCTGGTCACATTAGCGATAAAGGTCAGCTCTGGTATTTTCAGGCTCCCTTGTATATCTAGTACTAATGTAATTGTCAGTATCATTCATAAAAATGGAGAAAACCCAGAAATAGTATGCAGTTGGTAATGCCAGAACAGTGGCAACATGAAGAAAAGAAAAATAAATTCATGAAACAATTCCACGTATGCATTTAAAGCAAATGAGCATATTGCAATAAAGGATATCCAGTGAATATTGAGGAAAACTTTATAATTTTTAACAAGTCGTTTGCCTATTGTAAGTTTAGCATTAACATCCATGAACATTTTTATTTAAAACAAAATAACACACAATAAACTCCTACTGAATCACTAAACATAACTTAGCCAGTGATTAATCTTTGAAACTCAATTGGACTTGCCTTTTCACTGTCATTGCCTTTAGCTTTAACACGGTTAGAACAACTGGAAAGTGTGTATGTGTTCATTTTTGTTCAGAAGAAACTTTATACTCACACAAGTTTACAAATAAGTTTTCATCCTGAAAATAGATCTGTAAATGGAATTTTTACTAAGCATCTACCCCAAAGAAATTTTGTTTTCCTTACCTAAGATAAACATTTTCTATTTAAGAATGGTAATGTTAAATATTAAAAATTACAGAATAGTCCAGATAAGTTTTATTTTTATTATATCCATATCCTGAGGCATGGACATTTAATCCTGAGATATGGATATTTAATGTTATAACATGGAGTGACTTGTGGTCTACCAGTGTTGGGATAAAATAAATTTTCTATGGCTCAATCTACTTTCCACAGGCCTTGGTGAAAAGATACTGATGCCTTTTCTTCTAGAAAATCTTTATAAAAATGCTTGTGTTGTGAGTCATCGAGTCATCTACATAGATAGAGGTAGATAGTGACTTCTGCTAGAGCATATGACAGGTGTACCAACTTCCCACAGAAGAGCCAGGTTCCCAAAGCTCATGTTTTGTTATGTATCTCACTGAGTGTAAATATGTCATGTGACCCTCTTTATATAGGGGTAGAAAAATTGGGATTCAGGAAACTGGTACAAAAATACTAGTTCTCTGGCTGATGTTTTTCCAGTGAGGAATAAGCTGTCTTACTGCAGTGAGTGACAAACTGTCCTTTATCTCTTGCCCAGAAGTCTTGTGTTTTCAACTAGCATCCATGAGAGTGTGGCAAGAGAGTGTGGCGTGGAAGTGTAGCTTCACGTTAGCTTCACAGTAGGTAAAATCTCAAACTCACCCCAGATATTTGGAGACAAGGCCCCCAAGTTGACTGTTAATTGATATTTTAAAGTTTAATGGCAATACCCGAGGAAGTCACCCTGATACCCAAACCAAGAAAAGACCCAACTAAAAAGGAGAACTTCAAACCAATTTTACTAAGTACTATAGATGCAAAAATTCTCAACAAAATCCTAGCCAATAGATTACAGCTTATCATCAAAAAAGTCATATGTCATGATCACCTTGATCCCAGGGATGCAAAGCTGGTTTAATATATGCAAGTCCATAAACGTTATTCACCATATCAACAGAAACAGAAACAAAGATCATAGGATTCTTTCAATAGATTCAGAAAAAGCATTTGATAGCATCCTTTTCTAATTAGACTACTGAAGAGTATAGGCATAGGTGGCACATTTCTTAAACTGATTGAAGTTATCTATGACAAACCCACAGCTAATATCTTACTGAATGGAACTAAACTGAAAGCTTTTCCTCTTAGAACTGGAACCGGACAAGGTTGTCTCTGTTGCCATTACTATTGAACGTAGTGCTGGAATTTCTAGCCAATATAATTAGACCAGACAAAGAAATAAAGGGCATCCAAATGGGAGCAGAGGAGGTCAAACTCTCCCTCTTTGCTGATGAAATGACCTTATACTTAGAGAACCCCAAAGACTCAACCACAAGACTCCTGGAAGTTCTCAAAAAATACAGTCTCCCAGGATATAAAACCAATGTCCACAAATCAGTGGCCTTTGTATACACCAATAACAGCCAAGATGAGAGGCTAATTAGGGACACAACTCCCTTCACCATAATTTCAAAGAAAATGAAATACCTAGGACTATACCTAACAAAAACGGTGATGGACCTCTATAAAGAAAATTATGAAACCCTAAGAAAGGAAATAGTAGAGGACTTTAACAAATAGAAGGACATACCTTGCTGCTAATGGCTGGGAAGAACCAAAATTGTTAAAATGTCTATACTTCCCAAAGCAATCTACCGATTCAGCACCATCCCCATTAAAATACCAACATTGTACTTTCAAGACTTGGAAAAAAGGATTCTGCATTTTGTATGGAACCAGAAAAAAACCTATATAGCTAAGGCAGTTCTTAGTAATAAGAATAAAGCTGGGGGCATTAGCATACCAGATTTTAGGCTGTACTATAAAGCCATAGTGGTCAAGACAGCAAGGTACTGGCACAAAAATAGAGACATAGACATTTGGAGTCACATAGAAAGCCAGGAAATGAAACTAACAACTTACAACCACCTAATCTTTGATGAACCAAACAAGAACATACACTGCAGGAAAGATTCCCTATTCAATAAATGGTGCTGGGAGAACTGGATATCCATATGCAAAAAACTGAAACTGGACCTGCACCTCTCTCCACTCACAGAAATTGATGCAAGATGAATAAAGGACTTAAATGTAAGGCATGAAATGATAAAAATCCTCAAAGAAAGCATAGGAAAAACACTGGAAGATATCAGCCTGGGGAAAGACTTTATGAAGAAGACTACCACAGCAACTGTAATAACAACCAATATAAATAAATGGGACTTAATTAAACTGAAAATTTTCTGTACAGTTAAGGAAACAACAACCAAAGCAAATAGACAACCTACACAGTGGAAAAGGATATTTGCATATTTTAAATCAGATAAAAGCTTAATAACTAAGATCTATAAAGAACTCAATTTAATCCACATTAAAAAATCCAACAATCCCATATATCAATGTGGGAGAGACCTAAATAGAACCTTCTCTCAAGAAGACAGGAATGGCTAGTGAACATATGACAAAATGCTCATCATTCTTGATTATTAGAGAAATGTAAATCAAAACCACTCTGAGATATCATCTAACCCCAGCGAGAATGGCCCACGTCACAAAATCTCAAAACTGCAGATGCTGGTGTGGATGTGGAGAGAGACACATTTTTACACTGCTGGTGAGACTGTAATACTACCTTTTGGGAAGGAAATATAGAGAAAATTCAAAGAACTCAACCTCGACCTCCCAATTGATTGTGCAATACCATTACTGGGCATCTATTCAGAAAGGAAAAAAAACCTTTTATCATAAGGACACATGCACTAGACTGTTTATCACAGCTCAATTTACAATTGCCAAAATGTGGAAACAGCCTAAATGCCCCCCAACCCAGGAATGGATTAACAAGCTGAGGTATATGTATACCATGGAATACTATTTAGCCATTAAAAAAAATGGAGACTTCACAGAATTTGTATTAACCTTGATGGAAGTGGAACACATTATTCTCAGTAAAGCATCGCAAGAATGGAGAAGCATAAATCCTATGTATTCAATTTTGATATAAGGACAATTAATGACAATTAATGACAGGATGGGGTGGGGAAGTGGGAGAGCAGAGAGAGAGGGAAGGAGGGAGGGGGTGGTGTCCCAGTGTGTGACACATCTTGTACCCTCAATGAATCCCCAACAATAAAGAAAATAAAATTAATGGCAATTCCTATCCATATAATAATTTCTATTCATTTATTAAAATCAATGAAATTTACAGCCCCAGATATTTGGGTTATCCTTAGGAAACAATTATATGCACCATCAAGGAACAGAATATTTGAAGAGACAGAATGCCTTACTCTAGTCATTCACGAGGGGGAAAATATGAACTCCACCTTCCTCAGATATTCTCTTAAATTGAAACAGGTTTAGATACTGCACAGATAAAAACAGTTTAATTAGTGTATTCATTTAAAAAGGTAAGCAGGAAAAAAAAGTGAATTGAAATGAAAAATATCCCATGAAATATCTATGAATTCTATGCCTTTATAAACAATTTATGTAAGACAGAAGACAGAAGTTTTACCACTTCCTGTTTATTTACATGGCATAATATGTTTATTAACATATTGGTCCATAATCTTGCTTTCCTACACTGTCATTCTCTTTACTCTTTCTGGTTTGTTTTCCCTCCTTGGAATTAATTGTTTATATCTTATTTTCAAGTTTCCCCCCTACTGCAAGAATAAATATATTTTTTTTCTCTAAATGCCTCAAAGATAAAAATATAAATGCCCAAAGATGTAATAACTTAAGGTCAAAATCACACATTTATTCAGCAATCTGATTTTTAAACACAGTCCTCAAAATCAGGTATCAAAATTAACCAAATAATATTTTATTGAGCATTCTAAAGAGAATGCTGGAAATAAAGTAGCTAAATAATTAGTGACTTTAAGAAAAAAATAATCTATGGTACTGTCCTTCTTGCTTGTACCTTGCTTTATTCTATAACCTGGATGGCATTTTATAATCTGAAAGTATATTAAATTGACACCATTAGTAAGTATTTCTTTCCACTGGTAATTTATAAAAATCTCTTTAACAGTTACCATTGCATATTTCTCTAACATTCATAATATAAAATTTGGCTCCATTACAGGTCATGGAAGCTCTTCTATTAAGTCAACTTTCATTTGCATTATGGTAAAAATAGGGTTATAGTTAACATCATAAGGAACACCATAGGGAAATATTATTCAAATTTGTATTTTATAATTAAAGAATATAGGTTTCTCCACAATATGTAAGGGCTATGTCCTCAAAGTTATTATTTTTTATTTCAAAACATTGAGGGGGTACAAATGTTTTAGGTTACATGGATTGCTTTTGTAATGCTTGAGTTCTGATTATAGGTGTTCCCATCACTCAAATAATGTTCTCTGTACCCATAAGGTAGGTTTTTGCTCTTCCCACCCCCCTTTTTCTCCCCCTGATGATTTCCACTGAGTTTTATTGCCCTCTGTAAACATGTATCCTGATCTGTTAGTTCCAGTTTAATAGTGAGTACATAGGGTGTTTGCTTTTCTGTTCTTGAGATAACCTCACTTAGGAGAATGGTCTCCAGTTCCATCAAGACTGTTGCAAAAGGTATTAATTCTCCATTTTTTATGAGTGAGTAGTACTCCATGGCAGACAGATACCACCTTTTGTTAATTCACTCATGAATTAACAGGCTCTTGGATTGACTCCACATCATTGCAATTGTGAATTGTGCTTCAACAAACAGTTTTATCAATATTCAAATAACCATTCTATTGCTTATGCTTAAACTCATTTTGATAATAAATTTTTTTTTTAAGGAAAATGAACAAATCTCTGGGGTGGCACCTGTGGCTCAGTGAGTAGGGCACTGGCCCCATATACCGAGGGTGGAGGGTTTGAACCCAGCCCCAGGCAAACTGCAACAAAAGATAGCTGGGTGTTGTGGTGGGATCCTGTAGTCCCAGCTACTCAGGAGAGTGAGACAAGAGAATCACCTAAGCCCAAGAGCTGGAGGTTGCTGTGAGCTGTGATGCCATAGCACTCTATCGAAGGCAACAAAGTGAGACTCTGTCTCTAAAAAAGAAAAAGTTAGAAAAAAAAAAGAAAAATGAATGAATCTCTTAATTTTCCTGTTATCCCTTTAAATTAATTAAGAAGTTTGATTCATTTTTAGCAGAGAAATGTTGAATTATAATACCCACTCAATATGGCTGTTTAGGGACAATATTCAAAGTATGTCTGAAACAATGGGTGAAGATTTAAGGAGGAGTGGAAAGGAAACTGCGTATAAACTATGAAAATAAATTCAGGATGAATTTTTGTTGACACTATATTAATAACAGTTTTGATTTCTCCTTTCTGTGTAAAGCCTCCTTTACTTTTACTTTATTCATCTTGCTTGGCCCTCTGTGAACTCCTGTATTTAATATGTGGACTCAATATTCTTTTACTAGAAAACATTCTCTATTTTCTTTCAAATTTCATGACATCATTGGTTCCATTGGAGATTCTGAACACAATCTGCATGTCTCTCTCAAAGACTTAGTTCACATTTCACACTGATTTGTAGAAGCCCTCAGTAGTAGTCCTGCACCTGGTATGTACAGGTTATTAATTTCTTTCTTTCTTTCCTTCCTTCCTTCCTTCCTTCCTTCCTTCCTTCCTTCCCTCCCTTCCTCCCTCCCTCTCTCTGGCTTTCTGATAGAGTCTCACTATGTCGCCCTCAGTAGAGCGCTGTGGCGTCACAGCTCACAACAACCTCAAACTCTTGGACGTAAGTCATTCTCTTGCCTCAGCCTCCCAAGTAGCTGGGACTACAGGTGCTTGCCACAACACCAGCTACTTTTTGTTATTGTTGTTGTTGTTGTTGTTGTCATTGCTGTTTAGCAGGCACCGGCTGCTTGGAACGTGCTAGCCCTGGTGTATGTGGCCGGTGCCCTAACCACTGCAAGCTACAGGTGCTGAGCCTAATTCACTTCTTTAATGTAAAATATATCAAATATACAAGTGTCTAAAACATACAGTTAACAAATATAAATGGCAAACTGAATTCTTACTCTGGTAGATCAATTGTATTTTCCAAATAGTCACTTACTAACAGATAATCCTATGTCCTTGGCCCTTTGTGACGTGCCTGTTTGCATTTTCTATTGGAGGAGTGTAATTTCCTGTCCAGCCAGTCACCACAGTGCTTAGCCAAGTTGCTTGCTTTGGCAAATGGAAGTGTATAAATGCGATGTGGTCGGTGGAGAAACAGGGGCTTTGCATCCTGTTACCTGTTTAACTCGTTTCCCCTTTTTCTTGTGGCATGCAAATGGCCTTCCCAGAGGGAAGCTTCTCCTTGTGCTATGACTCACAAATGGGAAGACATAAAGGAGCAAAAGCAGAAGATCAACTGATGAGAAGTCCCCATTTACATAAGTGACAAAACTCTGGTGTCTAAAACTCCAAATTAGGAAAAGAATAATTTGTTATTGCAGTAAAACTAATTATTACGACAGTAAAAATTACTTACTGCCAGGTAAGATCCAGCAGATCACCAGATATTGAAGGTTTTTAAGGGTTGTGCTGAACTATGAATTTCGGATGAGGGGATAAAGATAGAGGATTGTATTTTGAAAGGAAATTAGAAAACGCAGGAGTCATAATGGCAGGCTTTGAGGCAGAAAGATGTGAAGAAAGAATATGGAATTTAAACAATTTTTATGGAAAATGGAAAAATTCGTTTAATAGAAAACAGAATAAAATTGGGTCTCTGCCTTATAGTACATTGAAAATTCCAAGTGGATTAATGACCAAAATGTGTAAAGAAAAAATTTTTTAGGTATTAAAAAGTAGGACCATACCTTTTAATCTCAGATTAGGAATGCTTTCTTAAATGAGACCTCAAAGTACAAACTACAAAAAATTAATAAATTCTATTGTTTGAAAATTTTAATTCGCATACAAATATTGGGTAAATGGATTTTAAAGAAGGGCTACAATCTAGGAGAACCCGCTTAACCTACCAAGAACTTATAATAAGGAGAATACATAAATAGCTCCTAAAATTAACATGAAAACAAAAAATAATGTAGCCAGCAAAAGAACAATATGTATCAAAGTTATTCTCATAAAGGGAACCACAGTCCTTGGTGAATAGGATGTTGGACAATTAAGTTCATGACTCATCCTAGAAAAAGTGCTACCTGCTTCGTATTCAACAATGAACTTACTTGCCCGATCTCGTATTTAACTCATATATCATGAGTTAAATTTCACTAATTATTGAGAAAGTAAAATTTAAATCAATACTAAGAAACTTCAGATAGTCACAATTGTAAGCACCCAAAACACTTAGTGCTGACAAGACGCAGAGAAAAGGGGACTCTCACATACAACTTGTGCGGTATAACTGGTACTAAAATTTGAGAGAGTTGCTAGGCAACACTGGATCAAGTTGGCATGGCAGGCAGAGCAAATACCCCTAAAATGTCAATGTCCTAATCCTAAGAACTTTGGAATGTGCAAGGTTACATAAAAAGGGAGATGAAGGCTGAGGGTGAGTATAGAATTAAGTGTGCTAATCATCTGACTCTAAAGGAGGGAGATTAGTTTGGATTATCTGGCTGGATCCAATGTAATGCTAAGAGTCCTTAAAGTGGTTAATCTTTCTTAGCTGTAGTCAGAAGGAGATGTGACTGAAGAGGGCAGGGTGGTACAATGTGAGAAAGATTCCATGCTGACGTTGAAGATGGAGAAGGGTTTTATGAGCCAAGGCATGTGGGAAGCCTCTAGAGTCTGGGAAATAGATTCTCCCATACAATATCCAAAAAGGAATATAACAAGACAACCAGCATGCTGTGTTAGCTCAGTGAGACCCAGTCACACGTAAGATCTAGCAGATGATTTCTTCTATTTACTGTAAGATAATAAACCTCATTTTAAACCTCTAAATTTGTTATAGAATTAATAGGAACATAAAGTTGGAGAAGCATATACTTTATTGGCCAGCAATTCTACTTTTAAACATAACTCTTCAGAAACTCTTGCATTTTTGTAAAATTAGGTATGAATAAGGCTGCTTATCGCTGTACTTCTTTGTAAGAAAAATAACTGGAAACCAAATAGATGTTATCAGTAGAGAAATGGATATGGTCATATAAGTTACATTCTAGATCAATTAAAAAAACAGCTGTATCTCAGTAAATCACTATAATTAAATCTAAAACTATAATACTGAAGGCAAAAGCAAATGGAAGAATGATACAGATGAGATGCCTTGATTTGTATAAAAAGTAAAAGCAAACAAATCCATTCGATTGCATTATTTTTGAGTACATACCTACACAGTAAACTGCAAATCATGAGTGGCAAAGACTCAAACAAGCATTAGGACGGTGGTTTATGCTAGAAGACAAGAAGAGGAATCAGACACAATTCAAATGAAAACTGGACATAAAGGGGGCTTTAGCGATTGCATCCAAAAAATTAAAAACTTCTCACAAAATGTTTGACGTCAGAGAACATGGTAGGTAACATTTACAAAATTTCAATAGCAGTTGCACCAAGTTTCACCATATTATCTTTTCTTTTTAAATTTCAATTTGTTTTAAAGTATTTCATATCACAAAACATAAAATCAAAAAGAAAAAAATCGAAAGTTCTGGACTTAATTCTAGTTCTGATAATTACTACAATACTATTTTAGGCACTGGATCATAAAAATGATACATTTGAGCACTGACAAATCAGTAGATCATTTTGATGAGAATTTAGGATTCAATATACCGGATATATGCTCAATACTTTACATATATTATTTACTTCTATCACAATTATCACGTAGAATAAGGTTGTTTCTATTATTAATGCTCTCATTTCATAACTAAAAAATTACAGGCCTATAAAAGTAAAGGAACTTTGTAGGCGTTATCTCCAGGCACCTGAGCAGAGGAAAGGTGATTTTTCTATACATGTCAGATAACTGCTTCTATAACTTAGGATTCGTCTCATCATCCTAATTTTACAGATGAAGTAAATGAGAATCATTTTCAACAGAATTTATGTGAACCTTAAATGTACAAATACATGTGGATTGAAAAATACCAAGAAAACATCCTGGACCCTTCATAGTCAAGTTTGGTTTCATCCCCTGCCTTCCTGCTTGTTTCTTTCTCTGGAATGCTCTATCAGCAAAACTCATAAACTTGAACACAACCAACTTAAAGAGGTCTTCTATGCTGGCCTTTCCTTCTTTAATTTAAAAAAAACAATTCTACTTTCTGCTCTTATAGCTAAATATGAATAAAGAAACAAAATTTAACTCATAGTAAACATGTTAACTAGACATGAAAATTCCAAAACCACCACAGTGGTTTGCTTTCCTATAATTCTAAACCATTTGTGTATCTATAAATTGCCAATATTTTTTCTCCTACCTGGGGAAAACAGCAGATTGTTTCTAAATTGAAAGTTTGTAATGAAGAAAAATGTGGCTATTGAGAGTTTCTGCATCAGTGCATTCATATTATATACGCATTGTTACATTCATCATGTATCAGTGCATCTTCTCATGTGAATTAGAATTGAAGTTTCATAATGAACTATGTAGCCAGAGAGCATAATTTACTACATCTGTGATTACTAGACGAGTTAGGAGAATAAACCTGCAAATAAATTACACATGCACAATATTCATATTAATAACTACAAATTAGGCATTTTCAGAAGGCTGTGGGCGTCCCTCATTTCCTCTGTGGTCTTCTGAGCAGGCACATGAACAGCTCCCTGCAGGCTGGCCGTGGTGCTTCATGTTCCCAAGGCCCCGGGATTTGCCCACATGCTCAAGGAGGGAACGAAACGTTTTTCAAGATTAGAAGAGGCTATGTATAGAAACATACAAGGTTGCAAGGAACTTGCCCAAACACTTGGACAGCATATGGACCAAATGGAATGATTTTTTAAAAAAAATAAAAAATTACAAATTAAATATGGAAATAAATTTATCTCTTACACAGAATCTTACACCTGTACTATCTTGAAAATTATTGCTCTTATAGATTAAGTAAAAACAGTTTGAATATCATACTATAAAATATTCAATTATTGCTGCTATCATCTAACTTATGGCTTAATGAAGGATATTTCACTTTCTCTTAGTTTACCTGCACTAGTGTTGTACATTGTATTCTATGAACAGAAGTAATCAGACAAATATAAAGAGAAAAGAGTACCCTAACTTCAATAATAACCTCCCTTCAAAATACAAATGCTTTTAAAATTGCTATTGCTACGATTTATTCACACCTTGACACCAGATTTATTCGGGTCAAAAATACTGCCTTTTCATAGTTATTCCAATTAAGGAAGATAAAAAGATGAGTTAAAACTGGAAAACTGAATTCAATAGCACATCAGAAGAATAACCCACCATGATCAAGGGGCTCTATCCCAGGATGCAACAATGCTACAATAGTGTAAATCAATAAACGTGTTTCTTTGCCTAAACAGAAGCAATAACAAAGACCATATGATCACCTTAATAGCTGCAGGAAAGGCATTCAACAAGATCCAACACCCTTTCATGCTAAAAACCCTCAACAAACTAGGCATAGAATTAATATAATTATATATTAATTATAATAATATAATTTATATATAATATAATATAATTTTGCATTAAAATCATAAAAGCCATATATGAGAACAAAGCCAATATAATGCTGAATGCAGAAAAGCTGAAACGATTCTACATAAGAGTTAGAACAAGACAAGGCTGGCCACTGTCATGACTTCTATTCAACATAGTCCTGGACATCCTAACCAGAGCAATCAGGCAAGAGGAAGAAATAAAGGGTATCCAAATTATTTACAATGTACCAATTGATCCTGCATTTATTCCACAATAAAGCAAATAGACAACCTATAGAATGGAAGGAAATATTTACAAACTATATATCTGATAAAGGGCTAATATTCAAAGAATTTAAACAAATCATCAAGGAAAAAGATATTAAAAAGTGAACAAAAGACCTAACAGAAGCTTTGCAAAAGAAAATGGACAAATGGCCAAAACAATATCAAAAAATGCTCAAGGTCACTAATTATCAGGGAAAGGCAAACTAAAACCACAGTGAGATAACACCTTACCACTATTAGTCTGGCTTTTAATAGAAGTGCAAAAACAACAGATGTTGGCATGGATGCAGAGAAAAAGTAATGCAATACACTGTTGGTGGAATTGCAAATTACTGCTACCTTCATGGCAAACAGTATGGAGAGTCTTTAAATGACTAAAAGTAGACCTACCATTCAGTGCAGCAGTTTCTCTACTGGGTATCTACTCAAAGGAAAAGAAGTCATTTTATGAAAAAGATGCCTGTACTCAAATGTTTATTGCAGCACAATTCACAATTTCAATGATGTTGAATCGACCCAAATAACCATCAATTCATGAGTGGATTAACAAAATGTATTATGTGTATACCATGGAGTATTGCTTAACCATAAACAGGATGAAACAATGCAGGTGGAACATTCTTCTATGTGAGGTATCTCAAGAATGGAAAAACAAATACCACATTTACTTTTTATTAAATTGGAACTAACCAATAAGCACCTGTGCACACAGAGACGTCAAACTGAGTAGAAACCAACAAGGGGCGATGGAGGCACACAGAGACGTCAAACTGAGTAGAAACCAAGAAGGGGCGATGGAGCAAGAGGAGAGAGGTCAAAGCCTACCTGGCGGGTACCACGAGCACTATTCAGGTGATGGGCACACTTACAGCTGGGACTCGGCATTACAAAAGTGATTCATGGAATAAAAACATTTTACACTTTTATATTCTGAAGTTAAATTATAATACAATAAGAGAATATATGTATCTTTTTTTCTAAATGCATCCCTCAAGAAACAGCAAAGGAATAAAAAAATCACATAAATCTACAAGAACCAAAAGAATAGAAGAATAAAATGTACTATGTGAGACCTCACAATGCTTAGTGAAGATGGAAGATTCTAAAAAGAGAACCACAAAATCAGAGTCCTACCGGCTCAGCGTCTGTAACTCAGCAGCTAGGGCGCCAGCCACGTACACCAGAGCTGTTGGTTTTGAACCCAGCCTGGGCCTGCCAAACAACAATGACGACTGCAATCAAAAAATAGCTGGGTGTTGTAGTGGGCACCTGTAGTCCCGCTACTTGGGAGGCTGAGGCAAGAGAATTGCTTAAGCCCAAGAGTTTGAGGATGCTGTGAGCTGTGACACCATGGTACCATGGCACAGCTCACAGCAACATAGTAAAACATTGTCTCAAAATAAATAAATAAAAATAAAATAAGGTTTCTAAGAAGTTGATATATGACAAATATAACAACAGATATCAGAAGATCTTAAAAATTGGAGAAGCCAGGATTAACTTAATGCCCGGATGCATCTGACGTGTAGGAGTGAATATCGCTCCACCTTCAGAGTTCTCGTTAACTTCCCAGCAGTTTTGCCCAGACACCAAAAACAGAGGAATGGATGAAACCTGAATGACTCTAAAAAAGGAATTTCCAGGGTGGTGCCTGTGGCTTAAAGAAATAGGGTGCCAGCCCCATATGCCAGAGGGACTAGGTTCAAACCCAGCCCCGGCCAAAAACTGCAAACTGCAAAAAAAAAAAAAAAAAGGCATTTCCGGTATGGCTATGGTGATCAATCAATATTACTGGTGACTGGCTACCCCCTCATTCTAATCATTAAGCCCAGCGACAAATGCCTCCCATGGGCTGAAAACTTCAAATCAGTTTCTTGTGCCTAGAAGGAGAACAAGCAGTGCAGGATCAACTGAGAGTTTAGACTCAAGTCTTCCAAAATAGCAAGGAAAATCCTAAACAACAACAACAATGTAAAAGGATAGTCTAGAAGAAGACAGATAAGGCTAGAGATAATAAAACTTCTGAACCAAAGTTTCTTAATAATGTCAACTTAGAAGTTGTATTTATAAGATAGAAGACAATGCTGTAAAAAATAATAATGGAAAACAAGAAATAAATCTTGTAAATTATGTGTTATATGTATTGCTCACACACCCACAAAAATGAAATAAAAAATTGAATAAAATGTTGCAAGATAAAGTTAAGAAAATATTCCAGATCATAAAAAATGACAAAAATATAAAAAACGATTTTTGTTTTTTTGGGGGGCAATTATCCATGTATTGCCCATCAGCTCCAAATGCGCCCATCATAGCCTTCTCTGAGATGAGGGAGATGGCGCTTATAAATATTTCTCCTTTGCTTGTTGGCATGGTGTTACATTTGTCAGCAGAGGGACCTGGAAGGACATTTTAGAATGGGGAGAGTTTTCTTCCAGGTTCTAGTTTTTTCTTTTCTCTTGGCACTGTAACACGCACAGTTTCTGTGGCACCCAGCTTGGGGACAGCATGGTCAGCAGTATCTGGAGTTGACTCCTAGAAGCCTTTTGGGTGGTTCTTTGATGTATTTTTAGGCATGGCATCGCCTCCTGGGGCCATCCTCTGGAGCTATACCCTGCCGCTCCAGCACTCCAGAGACTTCAGTGAATCCCGCTGGTGAAGCCCCTCAGTGGACTTCAGCAATTCACAGTCATATTCTGTCCAAGAAGGCCTGGATCTCACCATGGGGATAGGACAGAGATTCTTAACTATAAAGATAGTGGCCCTATATCTGCTATTCCTATATTCTTTTCTTTTCTTTCTTTTTCTTTTCTTTTTTTTTTTTTTTTTTTTGAGACAGAGCTTCAAGCTGTTGCCCTGGGTAGAGTGCTGTAGCATCACAGTTCACAGCATCCTCCAACTCCTGGGCTCAAGCAATTCTCCTGCCTCAGCCTCCCAAGTAGCTGGGAGTACAGGCGCCTGCCACAACGCCAAGCTATTTTTGTTGTTGTTGCAGCCATCATTGTTGTTTGGTGGGCCCAGACTGGATTTGAACCCGCCAGCTCAGGTATATGTGGCTGGTGCCTTAGCCGCTTGAGCCACAGGCATCAAGCCATATTCTTATATTCTTCAGGACTATCATTACCTTTTCCTAGCTAGTTCTCTGTTATTACCACAATGCCATGTTTTAATTAATAATCTTATATTAAACATTCCTTGAAAAAACGACATATTAAGTGATAACTAGATTTGAAAGCCTATCAAATGATCACTGTATTTTCTGATTATTGATAATAAATATTAATTCCTTAAAAAGCTGAGCTTGATATAATGCCTAATTTGGTAATTTTTTTCACAACACTACTAAATAATTCTGAGAGATCAAGTTTGGGAGAACCAAGATCTTGGAGAGACCACAATCCATCCAATCCCCAAAACACTTAGCTCAGCTTCTGCTGTTATTAACTCTAAGACCATTATTTCTCTGGCATTAGCTTGGGATCATTTAAAATATGTATAAGCATAATCACTGATAACCTCTATAATTTTTGCTGGAGGCAGATTAACTGCAGGTGATATTCTTATTCAGATATAGTATCTAATTTCTTGTTGAATCTTGCTAAGTTATTTGCCTTCATAAAATATTATGGAAGGGTTCCAAGGGTTAATTATCAGTTGCATAAAAGGCAGTGGCCTCCACTCACTTGATTTATGATGTGTCACTAAGCATTTCCCAGGAACTTGGCTCGCTGAAGTCACAAGGAAGAGTTACTTTCTTCATCCTCCTCCCATTCTACTTTCATTTGATATATATTGTCAACAACAACTAATTTCACAGTTCAGTTATTTAATCCTTGAAAAAAAGACGTATCTTCAAAATCAAATGATGAAAAGGCACTGGAGAAGCTGTACTAAAAAATTAATAGTTTAAAAATGATATTTAGGTATGCTGTATTTATGAATTTCATCAATTTAGTGAGACACATAATAATAAATTTTCTCTAAACTCTGCAAAAATGGATAACTTACAGATTCATATTTCTAATAATATAACATCAATGTATTATTTCAATTATGCACTCAAAGCCTAGAAATGGAGGACCATAATATATGGGATAATAGATGATGATCACGTGAGTGTAATACCATAATTCAGAAGGTGGCCACAGAACCTGAGTAGTTTATGACTTGAAGCAGGATTTCCCAAGTGTATACGTACTTTCAACAAGAAGTCATTACTATAAAGTAAATGAAAATATTTATTTAAATTTCAAAAAATTTTGGGCAGTGCCTGTGGCTCAGTGGGTAGGGCACATACACCCAAGGTGGCGGGTTCAAACCCAGCTAAACAACAATGACAACTGCAATCAAAAAATGGCCAGGCACTGTGGCAGGTGCTTGTAGTCCCAGCTACTGGTGAGGGTGAGGCAAGAGAATTGCTTAAGCCCAAGAATTTGAGGTTTCTGTGAGTTGATATGCCATGGCACTCTACCAAGGGCAACAGTGAGACTCTGTCTCAAAATAAATAAATAAATAACTTAAAAAAAATGTCATATCATGCCTGAAATCTCAACACTAGACATGTTAGTATCTGCGTCCTGACACAAAAGCTTTTTATTCAAATAATAATTCAGTGTTGGGTCTTTAGAGTCCTAGATTTGAAAGGCTTGACTGAAATAAGGTTTCATCAAAATCTATCAGAATGATTACTAAGGGGGGGGCATGAGAGTAGAAGAAATTAATTTTTTCATTTAAGTGGTTAATGATTGGGTTATCCTACATTTGATTATATTTATGCAAATGTGAAAGGACAGACATTTTGGCATTTTTCCTCCTACATGGAGCTATAAAACTAATATGTTCCAGAATACTATAATGTGTGCAATAACATTTAAGTATCGAGATGTGAAATCTTTCTATTTTTTCAGTATTCCATTTTTATTCCATTATGGACCTTTCCTTGTGAACTCAGGGACGTCATTGTCAAATTAGTCCACCTAATATTTGAAATCTTGTTTCCTCACATTTGTTTTTCACTTTATGGATTTTGAGTATTCTTTAGTTATTGCAAAAATATAAATTTTAAGAGGACATGTCATACTATCAATACTTATCCTTTAGT
This sequence comes from Otolemur crassicaudatus, assembly GCA_963574585.1. Lineage (NCBI taxonomy): Eukaryota > Metazoa > Chordata > Mammalia > Primates > Galagidae > Otolemur > Otolemur crassicaudatus. The sequence continues at coordinate 27,102 of CAUYQS010044212.1, read as the reverse complement.
GATCATTCTGAAGTCCATATATTTGATGTCTATTACATATTTACTTAAAACAGCATCTATGTCAGGTATTTCACAAGTCTACAGAGGAGAGTTTTTAGCTTGAGGAAGGTAAAGCAATTTGTCCGTGACAACAAAATGAAATTAAAACCCAAAGCTGTCCACTCTGAATCTTTCTCTACTTGGGAACTCAATTTTGGAATTCTTGAGAATCCTGAAGTCTTAGGGAGTCGTTCCAAGAAGACACAAGAAGAGAAAAGAAAGAATGATGTGGCAAGAAAGATCATGTCAACATTGGCTTGAGACACTTAGATACTAGAGCTGCTTTTTTCATGAGTTCAATGCCACCCGCCACACAGGCCATTTGCCATCACTGAGAAGAGAAATTAATCTGGTACAGAATTGCCAGATTAAACAAAAAATAGTCAAATTTGAGTACCAGATAAACAACTATTTTTTAAAATATAAATATACCAGATACCTATACTAAAAATTTATTAGTTTTTTCTCTATCTGTGTAAATGAGAATTTTGTATTTTCATTTGCTAAATCTGGAGGATTGTTCCCTTCCTCTGTAGAACAGTTTAGCTGAAAGCTGACTGAACAGGTCTACCTTAGCTGAGTGAAAGACTGGCCTGTTCTTTCCTGAGATCTTCCTTTCTGAAAGGCAACTTTCCACACCATGTAAATGTTCCTGTCTGCTGTGCATATAAATGTATAGATCGTTATGGGCCAGAGCCCCGTCTACTGGGACTGTAGCCATAGTGCAACAGTTCATCTCTACCTTGGTAGGCTAAGAAGTAAGGAAAGCTCAGGGCACTGGGTATGCTCTGGTATTTCTCTGCAAGTAAATCATCACCCTAGAAACTGTTCTATACCTACATCACATGGTGCTAAATAAGTGTGTTTGTATGGCAATATTTTGTAAAAGTTTAATCCTCTTTATCTATTTCAACGTTCATTTTTAAAAACTATTATTCCCTTATATAAAACTGATAAATGCCACAATGATATATTATTACCTTAAATACTCTATTTTTGTTTCTCTAGTTTCATAGAGTTAATTTTAAAATATAGCTCTAATATGCACAATTCTCTTTATATAGATGTCCAATAATTTGGTTCCAAAGACATCTTCTCTTTCATTTACACCACCATGTGTTCCAAAAAGGACCTGCATTTCATCAGCATTTGTTTATTATAAACATGGGAACATGTGAATTTCAATTTTTTTCTAGAATTTTATTGATAGTTTAGAATTTATACATCTAATATAGAATTTTAAATGAAATGTTTATTCTGCATTTTTGCAAAGTAAAAATGTCTGCAACCCCATAAAACTATGTCATCTCTTTTGTAGCCACCTAATGACAATTTAATTTTCACAATTTTAGTATAATTTTTATTAAAAAATTCACATCATTATTAAAAAATACCATTCAGCATGTTACTTGTGACATTCTTCTATTCGCCCTAATTTCATGCTATACTATCCTCGCTTTCTAATCACCTCAGATTTTTACTATCTTTCTTAACAAGCTGTTGTATTTTTGCTTCCCTTAAGAACATCTATTGTCCAAGACACCTTAATAATGCCCTTGAGATCTATTCAGTAAGGTTCTTTTTTTTTTTTTTTTTTTGATATAGAGCAGCAGTTCTCAACCTGTGGGTCACGACCCCTTCGTAACAATGAAAATACATCCTGCATATCAGATATTTACATTATGATTCATAACAGTAGCAAAATTACAGTTACGAAGTAGCACCGAGAATAATTTTCTGGTTCGGGGTCACCACAACATGAAGAACTGTATTAAAGGGTCATGGCATTAGGAAGCATTAGGAAGGTTGAGAACCACTGAGATAGTCTTATTATGCTGCCCTTGGTAGAGTGCTGTGGTGTCACAACTCACAGCAACCTCAAACTTTTGGGCTTAAGGGATTCTCTTGCCGCATCCACCACAATGCCTGGCTATTTTTGTTGTTGTTGTTGTTGTTGTTATTGTAGTTGTCATTGTTGTTTAGCTGGCCAGGGCCAGGTTTGAACCTGCCAGCCCCTGTGTATGTGGTGGGAGACCTAACCACTGAGTTACAGATGCTGAGCCTATTCTGTAAAATTCTTAACTTTGCTTTATATTAATAATATTTATTTATAATATTTTATTGTGCATTGAAGAATAATTATTGACATATCATCCTGCAAATACAGAGTAGAATCCCATTAAGTTTGGGAACTATGTCATGTACATGTTTTCATGACATAAAAGGCCAGGGAGAGGTCTCCTCATAGACGAATTTTGAACATTAGGAAGCAGTTTTTGTAAATTAATTGTTAGAATAAAATGCAAGCATTTAGATCTATAAACTAACACCCATATTTTTAAACCCATTCTTCCCATTTTCCTTTATGACTTATTAAAACCCATTTTCAAGGCTACATTTTTTTCTCCTTCATAGTAGTTTGAAATTGAGAGTAAATCCTTTGTTAATCTCTGAAACAACCTAACTTCATTAACTATAACATGCACTTCCATACAATAGTCATAATTTCCAACTTTATTTGGAGGGAAATCTTTTCTCCTCCTAGGGCCAGGGCATGAGGACTTATTTGGGCTGTGCGTGCAGGGAGATGAGGGCTATGGGTCATTTTTCTGCTTTCCTATCATAGCTGATCTCAGGCTTCTACCAAATTGAAGGGGTGGGAAGGGCCAGGCAAATCTTGTTGTGTACTATTATTATGTTGTAACTCTGTGTCTATTGGATTGTCAAAGGTTTAAAGTTCATCATGGCTTCCTTGTAGTGAATCACTGCCCTATCTGTAACTTCTTCCTGCTAAAGACTCTGCAACTCTGGGAGATCCACTTGGATAGAAGCTGACACAATCCACATAGAAACCCTCAGGCATTCTTACTGTAATTTGCATGTGCAGGTAAACTTCAACATAGCAGTGGTTGTTGATGCTTTTTAATCCAGCTTATTATACTCTTTAGATCTCTTGGCTATGAGTCTGATACAAGTCACCTGAGTTCCCCAAACTTCAGAGAACATGCATCACAATTACCCTAGAAGCTGTGGCTGTGTCAGAACTAAGAAGTAGCTCTTGCTTTATCTGAAGCTGAATTTACCCTTTCTCTCTCTAGATAGATCTGGAATCATAGAGTGTGCAAATTATAAAAGAAACTGAGATCTAAATATTAAGCAATTTCACCAAAATTTGATTAACTTTAGCTCAGCAAACATTACTGAATGTTATTTTGAAGGCAATAAATGGGAATAGCAAAGACAAATATGATACAGAATTTACCTTACAAATAATTTCTTTAGTGGATGAACTGATAATCCAATTCTGATCTCCTAGTTCCTGTTTCAAAATCATACCTGAAGTCCCAAACCAGGAGAATGGTTTTATGTCTCCCGCCCCCAAAAGAACTTTAAAATGCCAGAGTTCTTCCAGAGTTCTTCAGATAGAGTTTCTGATCACTGTATTAAGGCCCAGGGTTCTTCATATTAGAAAGCACCTAGGTGATTCATAAATAGGTTGTTCTGTTCCTGATTTTAAAATCACTGTTCCTTTTTGTTTTGGAGAGGGTCCTGCCTACTGGCATCAATATCAGAGAAGTTGTATATCTATGTCACTCAATGCTCAGCTTAGCACCCCAAAATTGTATATCTCTAAAAAGGTATGCAGTTGTTCTGAAGATAGTTTAGGGTCCATAACAGGTGCTTCTGATTTTCTAAAATTTTTATTTGTCTGGGGTTATTTTGGAGTTTTCTCTTCAATCTCACAGATTAATCCCCTGTTTTTATCTCCTGAATGATTGTCTTACCTGTGGACTATGTTTCATTTTAGAGGTATACTTAATTTTATCTTTTACCTCTCTATAAATAATAAAACCTTGCACACAATGAACCTATAAAGAATGTGTAGAATATTGGATTGATTTCATGTTCTTTTTTCCATTTTCAAAACATGTCTTTATAAAGTATGCAATTATAATATAGATCCTTATAGCAATATTGATTTCTTTCAGTACTCCTTTCAATTCTCTTCACATGTTAGGACACAGAATGGCCTCATGTCTTGAGTGCATCTGATGGAAGAGTGAGAAATAGATTCCCAAAGCAGGCACCTGAGGCATGGCAAGGAATTTCTCATATGATACAAGAGTGAAGTTTGAGTGTCAGTGTCACTCCTTCTTCAGTCGCTCACAGAATGTACTCCAGTCCATCTTTCTAGTTTGTGCTGACCATGCAGAATCTTCTTCCACCTTAACTAAGACCAGTAACTTGGCCATGCTTTCATGAATGGCAGTGAGGGTCCATGTCCACTCAGGACGATGAGCATATGTATTGTCTGGGCTTTCTAAAATATGCACAAACTATTTCCATATTTGCTTTATAATACTTTGGATTTGAAATTAGATATCGTTTATCCTCAGCATAGATCAGATTTAAAAGCTTATCATCTAATCACTTAATGAGATTAACATTCCAACAATAGCAGTTAAGTGAGAAGGAAAAGCTAACCAGGCATCTAAATGTATGCTAGTTCTTCCTTAAGTAAGGAGAATCTTTGATTTAGTTACATAATCTCTTCTACTTTTTTTCTAAAGAAAACAATCCTTAAGGCCAATGTCTTCATTTCTTTGTGACAAATTAGAATAAATTAAAAAGCAAAAGCATTACAGGAGATATAATCAAATATACCTAAAAATTTTCTCCTAAAGCATTGTATATAGTATTAGTGCCTAAATATTTGTAGCAACCTTTACAAATGACCTCTCATGTACATACACGCGTTATAACCTTTCATCCTCATTCAGTGAGGTCACACAATAGTTCATTCTAGTAGATGTTGGACACTCAACAAGTAGATAATGTGGTTTCTACTTCTGAGACATTCCCAGATCCAATCAATTAGACTGATGCATAAATAGATATATTAGAATATTGCATGAAAATGCTATCATAATTCGGAATAGATCTGATACCTCAAAATAAAAAGCAACTCACCATTTCTGAAAAAGCTGAAAGAAGAAAAATGGGTCTCAGTCCTGTTTCTGATTTGGCATCATGGATCTCTGGAAACAAACGATGCCATGCTCCAGCCTTGGCCAATTAAAGTAGAATCTCTGTATGTGGCTCTTCAGCACTGATAAATCTAACAATCTGTCCAAGTGGTTATAAAATGCACCGAGTGTTAAGAACCACTGTTTTAAAGGAAATGACAAAATAACTTCTTAAGATGAAGGATGCGTAGCAAATCCACGTACTTAGATAAAGCCAAGCTAAATTACCTGTTGATGAATGTGAACATTTCATCCATTTTCCTCTTCCAAATTCTTTCCATTACTTTTATTATTTTTTTGAAAATAAAGCAGAATTTTAAAGCTTCTTGAATTGAACAACTACTTACGTAGCAGGTGATCAACCTTAGCTAAGAGTCGTTCTTTACTACAAAAGTAAAGTGTAATATATTAATATACTATTCAGTAGAGAAATTTTATTCATGATTTTGAATATAAGAAAACAAAACTAAAACTAAGGTGATTGTCTTAGTGAAGTGGAATAAAAGATCTAGCTAGAAGATGAGTTTTTCAAATACCACGGCAAATAATTCTTATTGCTGTATATTCATAAGGGGCATATGTCGTTAGTCTAAAACTGTGCAACATACCACCAGTATCCCTAAATTTCAGTAGATATAATTAATTTCAAAGATATAAGACAGTTTATGTAGTTATTTTTTGTAGCTGAACTTGAAGTTGGAGGCTAACGACCAGCAATCATTGACATCAACTGTATTGATACACATTCATGCCTACATTTTCTCACTCTGAGAAAAGAGTTCTTTGAGAACCTAACCACCTAATACATGATTTAAATTATTTATCCTCCTTTGCTAGCTACTTGACTAATTTAACTCAAATAGAAGTTGTTTTTATTCCAAATAAGACCATTGCCTATATTTCTTTCCTTCCAAACTTTGAGCCTAACAAAATGCTATCTGCTCTGCAGATTCCAGGGGGAAACACAGTGACCCTTGTGGGATGTCACACACTATGTTTTGAATATAATTTCTTTCATTGTGTTATAGAAATGATTTCTTATTTCAGGTGCCAATTCTTAGAGAAGGAGTAAGAAGAAAAAGAAAAGGAATTGCAAAGTTTTGACTTTCTGAACATGCTTGCTCTTTCATTTAATCCTAATGAATTTATGTTGTAGTGTACTATTGTAAAAACAGTTGAATTGATGAGTGACTGCCCAAAGTCACACGACTAAAGATAGGAAGAAACATGAATGAAATTTTTAAATTCTGATGTTCTTAATTATGAAGTCCATGAACTTCTACTACTTCATATTGGGAGGGGGGTACATTTTATATTAAATTTTAATTTCCACACCTCATTCACTCATATGGTGTATACACTAAATATCTTCAACTCTATGGTATGAAAAATTAAAATGCATTTCTATTACTTTCTAACCACTGCCTCCAACTATGTCATACCAAATCTTTCTCCCCACTCCCTATATTGTTATCATGAAAAAAAATCTCATAGACTTTTTTCAGGTCACTTTTAGGTATTTCAAAGTTTAAATCCATCTAGGCAACATTGTTTCTAGTACAACTAAATGCTTTACATGTGGTTCTTGCTCTTTCCCTTTGCTTCTTTTTTCAAGAAAAAAAGAAATAAAGAGCAGCTAATCTATTGAACAAGAGGGCAGAGGCTGTCCAATGGAAGAATATGTTGATTTCTCCTTCTTATCTGCAATATGTCTACCAAATTCCTCAAAACCTGGGTGAGGGATTAGACTATTACCAAGAACTCTGCATTCCCCAGGACTCCTGCTTTTGACAATTCCTGTGATTTTATAGATCTGTCCTTATACAGACTTAGGGAATAGAAGGAATGAGGCCAAGTTGGGAAGCAGCAGAACTGTAATATCCACTTTATTCAGAGCCTTGGAGAAAGAACTCTAATCAAAAATGTTCATATAATCAGCCTCTTTCACATTAGAAGCCAGCTCAGAGCTCTCTCAACATCTTCTATACAAAGATATTTGTTGAGAAGTTGTGAGTCAATTTTCTTTTAATGTTTAATTACTCAAGACGTGTACTACAAATACACAAAAGAAAAAAAAAAAGCCTTGCTTAGTAGCATCACAAAGTAGAGTCAAATGGGTTAAATCGGTGACTTTTTGAACTTTGGGGGCTACAACACACAGCAAGAAATACAGTTTCTATGACTAAGTTTCACCAAACAGTACTTACCATTACTGCTTATGAAGGACGCCGCTTTTTAAATTACTTTTTAATTGTCAAAATTTATATGTACTTATCTCATACAACATGATCTTTTGAAATATGTACACATTTGAGGAAGGCTAAATTGAGCACATATGGATTATTTCAACATACCTTTTTTTTTTTTGGTAAGGACACTTACAATCTACTCTCAGCAATTTTTGAGAGTATAATACATTGTTATTAACTATAGTCACCATGTGTATGAAGAATAGCTTGAACTTATTCCTTTTGTCTAAGCAAAAGTTAGAAATTTTTGACCAACGTATTCTGATCTCACTCACCTTGATACGATTCTGACATTCTTTGCTTCTATAAGTTACGTTATTTTAAATTATATCTATATGATAATGTGGTAGTCATCACCCTGTGCCTGGCTTATTTCACTTAACACAATGTCTTCCAGGTTTATCCAGGCTATTTCAAATGACAGAATTTCCTTTCTTAATATGTTTGAAGAGTGTTCAATGGTTTATGTTATACAGACCACACTTTCTTTATCCACTCATCCTTTGATGGACACTGAGGGTGATTATTTGGGCCATTTTGAATAATGCTGCAATGAAAAAGATAGTGCAAAATCTATTTTAGATACTGATTTCATTTCCTTTAGTTAAATGGGATTTCTCAGTTACATGGCAGGTCTATTTTTAATTATTGAGGAACTCCCATACTGTTTTCTATAATGGTTGTACTAATTTACATTCCTATCATACATGTACAGGAACTTCCTTTTCTCCACATCTTTTTCAATGCTTGTTTTATTTTGTCTTTATTCAAGATTATGAAATCCAATTGTTTTTGCACTAAGGGTATACCAGTAAATGAGATACTGAGTATGGAGTCTGGCCCATGGTAGGTAATGAAAATACATATATTGAAAATAATAGTAGATATCAGAGTAAGGTATGTAGTTATAATAATCAAAAAGTTGTTGAATAAGAGTTTTATTGTTTCACCATATTTCCAGTGCATCATAGGCAACATTGTTTCACCATATTTTCAGTGTATGATAGACAACTTTAGAAAGCCACAGCTCTGAATCATACCATCTATCTTCAATTACAGACCGGAAAAAAAAAAAAGAAATAGTGTAGGCACTGGATAGAGCATCTGCATAAATCAAATAAAAATCAGATCAAAGCCACCATAAGAAAACCACTCAAGAGAGATACACAGAGATATTGATAAACTGTGTCAAGTAACACTGAGAGGGACAAAATATATCACTCAGTGGAGAGAGTAAAACTGAAAATGTTGGACCTTGGGGTGAGAAGTATTAGAAGTATTAGCATAAGATCACTTTGAATGCAGGAATAAAACATGTACTGTCTCCAGTTTATTTTGTGATGTGTCCCACACGAGAGGAATGGAAGGCTAAGTCTCTGCCCAGCTGTCATTCTCAAAATAATTGGGGAATTAAGAACTACTTACATGAAATAGTTAGCAAACAAACCATTAAGAACAGCAAGTAATGTGGTCATTGGATGACAGGTAAAGTCAGCAGAGGGAGAGAGAAGAGTGTGACCTGATGGCGGCATGACCAGTAGAATTCTTAGAAGTTGCAAATAGTTCCAGGAGGAGTAATGAACGCAGACATTCATGAGTTAAGGTTTCAGTTGGGGCAGAAAGATTTTCTAGTGAAAAGAAAAAGAATGTAGTAGGAAAAGTGAGCTGGAGATCTCAGATGTGAAACAGTACAGTGTGACATGAGCCCTGCAACATGGTCATATTTTTGGATAGTTGAACAAAAATGTAAGTGAAGCTTAGAACTTTTGGAAGTTATGGGACATGAGATCAAATGTGTTGATCTAAAATGTGTTTTCAGCATATAGTTCATATCTCAAAATAAATTTATTTTCCCTTTATTCCTTTGTTTCTTCCTTCCTTCTTTCCCTTATTCATTTATCAAACATCCATCCTTTGTACACCTGCTAAAGAAAATACCCAGTACTTGAGATAAAGCAATGAACACACGGCTTATATTCTGCTGGAAGGAGACAGACTGTGTGTGTGTGTGTGTGTGTGTGTGTGTGTGTGTCTGAAATGACTCTGGTCAGAATGATGACACAGGATAAAACAGGGTAAGTAGATGGAATATGGTGGAAGATGTAAGGGCTAGGAAGTTATTTTGTAAAACTCCTGAGGACTAGAGAACTTAAAGTTGAGTAATACGGAGCCATGGCCTGCTGCTATTCAGGAAAGAATATCCCATTCAGTGAACCAACAAATGCAAATGCACCGAGGTTCCTGCTGTGTTCCAAGGGCATCAGGGAAGTGAGTGGAGCAGTGTAAATCCAGCCGGCAGGAAAGCAATAGAAAATGGCACTTGGCAAGAGGGGGCAAATTTTGTTGGCTATTGTGGGCCAAGGGGTCTTCATATTTTCTCCTCATATATTCTCCCACATTTTTGAAATATGACTACCTCTCTAATAAAACTGTAGGCCATTAGTCATTGTGGGGCTTTCCAAATACATTCAACTAATTAGTCATAAGTACATTCATCACACTAGAAACTTTAACATATCCATCCTGTTAGTTTAACTCTAATACATGTTTGGTCAGAATGAATAAAGGGACAGAAAATCGCTTACAAGCAACTGTCAGAAAGCAAGAGACTGGGTTCCAAGAAAAAGGAATATCGATTTAGAGTGTCGAATAACCTTTTGTCACATGTTGGTAAAAACACTTCTTCTATGAATCTGGATAAATGTTCAAGAAAATATTAAATTTTAACTTATCTCTGATACATATTCTTTTTCAGCATTTCTTTCTTTTGTAAAGCTGAATGATATTCCCCACCACATTTTGTGGATCCATTTATCTGTAGATAGACAGATAGACTTGGATCATTCCAAGCCACCTTTTGGCTACTAGGAATAATTCTGCTGCATATAAATATCCGACTGAGTCCCTAATCTCAAATCTTCTGGGAATACTCAGAAGCACAGTTGTTGGGTCCCATGGTAATTCTCTTTGGATTGTTTAAAGAACCCCCATACTGTTTTCCACAGCAGCTGCACCACATCACCACGATCAGCATGGCATGAGTATTCCAATTTTTCCACATCCTTGTCAACACTTGTTATTTTCTGGGCTGTTTATTTATTTGTTTGTTTGATCATAGCCATCCTGATAGATGTGAAGGGTTGTTTCATCGCAGCTTTCATTGCCATTTCCCTTATACTTAGTGACATTGAGCATCTTTTCATGTAATCGCTGACCATTTGAGTATCTTCTTTAGAAAAATGTCTTTTTAAGTCCTTTGTCCGTTACTTAATTGAGTTGTTTATTTGTTGTTGAGTTGTAAGAGTTTTTTACTTAGTCTGAATATTAGCCCCTTACCAAGAGATTACCACGTATTTTCTCCTTTTCTATATATTGTCTTCATTCTGCTTCTAGTGTCTTTTGATTCACAAAAGTTTTAAATTTTTTTGTAGCCCAATTTGCTTATTTTTTCTTTTGTAACCTGAACTTTTGGTGTTACATGTTGGAAGTCATCAAAAATTTCAATATTATGAACCTTTTTTCTTATGTTTCCTTCTAAGAATTTTTCAGTGTTAGCACATATGGTTGGATCTTTGATCCAATTTGACTTACTCTTTGTTTATGGGATAAGGTCAGGATGTGGCATCTGCTCATCCAGTTGTTCTAATACTATTTGTTGAAAAGACTGTCCTTTCCCTATTTAATGGTTGTCGCATCCTTGACACAAATCATGTGACCATATAGATGAGGGTTTGTGTCTGTGCTTTCTATCCTATTTCACTGCTCCTTACATCTACCTGCCTTGACATCACATTTTGTAGTAAGTTTTGAAATCAGAAAGTATGAGACCTCCAGCTTTACTCTTTTGTTCCAAGATTGTTTTTAGTATTTGTGGTCACTTGAGATTCTACATTAATTTTAGGATAACTTTTTCTATTTGTGTAAAAACAATCAGGAGTTTGATAGAAATTACATGGAATCTGAAGATTCACTTTGGGATATATTGACATATTAACAATATTATGTCTTCCAATTCATGAAACACTGCATGCCTTGCTCACTTGTGTATTCTTTAAATTCTTTCTACTGTGCTTTGCAGTTTTCAGTACACCAGTCATTCATGTCATGCATGGGTTTATTCCATTTTAAAGACCTCAGCTGCAAACCTTAGCAAGAACTCTGAGTGCTTCGAGAACCTTCAGTATCATTAAAGGCAAAATGTGATCAATGTTATAAAAGAAATACAAAATGCTATGGTCACATACACAGTAAGGTCTGACAAGGTTAAATCCTGGTCACTTTTGAAAATAGCGATGCCTGGTACATATTGTGCTTTCACACCATGGTTCTTTTTATGTGCTCCCAAACACCAATTTTATTGTCAAAACGTAAGAAATGGGAATAATTATCCCCGTCCTTTACTAGAAAGCTGATTTCAGAAATAATTACTTAAAAATATCTACAAGTCCCAATTCTGACCTAAGTTCTCATCCAGTGCAGTGACTTTCTTCCCATTTTGTACCATTTCAACAGCCACCAAGGGTTACTTAATATATCGTAGATGCTATGTTCACTCAATGATATTGAAATATTCATTTATTTATTAGTTGTGAAGGTAACTTTAAAAACACATTCTAAAACAAAGATGGATACTTCTCTGATGCGTTTTTTTGTGAAAATACTTCTATTTTAGTATGATCCAGTACGATTCACTCACTGTTGAATTTATGATACTATACTTATTTGTCATCTATTATTCATAGACTGTGTTCATTGTATGCAGAGTGCAAACACAAACAAACAAACAAAAAACCAGAAAATGGATCTGCCTAGGTTTAAATAGCTCCTAAGAAATGAATGGGACCTGAAAAACACTTCACAGAGATATGAAATTCAATGAAAATCCTTTGCTTTTGAATAAAGGGGGGATTAATTAAACATAAGCTAAAAACAATGCATTTACTTAATGCTGTGATAATTAAAGTTATGATGTGTCTTGAGAAATAACTTTCTAAACACTATGCTATTTGTTCACAAGCATACAAAATGTTTTGTTTCACAGTTTCCATAGCACACCTTATACATAAAGTTACACATCACTCTCTCATTACAGTCACCATTAATGCCTAATTAAAAGACATTTTCACATCCAAAATCCATGACCCAGAGCAATGTTGCCATTAGTCATAATGTACAGCATCCCAGAGACACGTTTCTATTCACAGCCTTCATTAGTTGCCTCAGCTGGGGTTACCATTTTTACAACTGAGAATGTTTTTTTTGAGATGTTTTAGACAATTCTGCAATTTCATATTAATTTTGCCTTTATTTAAATGATCAGTATCACTTTATTTCATGCTCTTTTAAGTATACATTGCTGAAATTGAAATAGCTTTTGAGGAACTTTTGTAAATTACATTTAAGGCCCAGTTAATGCTCTTAGATTATTTATTAACCTTACTTCTTGGTTTATTCTGAGAGATTTTGGAAAATTCCTTTAAGGATAGTGTGAAAATGGTAAACACATATGAAATGGCATTAACCATAATCTGTAAAATGTCAATAAACATTATCTGAAATTTTAGATAAATGAATATACATGTAATGAAACCTACCTAATTTGCTTGTCATCTTCTTGTCAACTACGTTGGTGTAGTTCAATTTCCTTTCACAAGGAACGATCCCTCTTGCAGTATACCAGCTACTTAATTTTTTACTATACCCTTTTTTTTTCTTCACTCCAATCAATCACAAAGGTGAATACAGTATTTTTTCCATCTCATAATAGGCAATCTGAAAGCATGATTCACTCTGTTGGTTTCTAGTAGAGCTTTCCCACTTAAATTATTTTTAATTTTGGCAATTTTAACTCCTCAACTAAACTGTGAGCTCCTGGAACTTTAACCTATTTATTTTTTTATCCCTCAGAATGAACCCAGTGCCTGGGACATGGGAAGACTGATAATAGATAGTGAACATTAGCTTCATAGACAGAGGCTTTTGTTTAAATTGCTTCATGTTGTCTATATGCCCAGTGCACATAAGAAGAGAATACCTGCCATAGAAATCTTCCCAGTAAATATTTGGTGGAGGAATGAGTATGTTAATGCTTTGAATTGAATAAAGAACAAATGACCTAGAAGTTCAAGATATAAAAAAGGTACCTTAAACTTAAAATAACCAAACCCTATGCTATATCTCTCAGGTGTTATGTGTGTAAGTTATAAAATTGAACTAATGAAATTGATCATAGGACCTGCCATCATGGTCTCCACATCTTCGTCATATCTCACTGGATTTTCCAATAACTTCTTTTCTCCTATCCCTATACCGATAATCTCCTTTGACTTTCAATTCATACTTCTCATTGAGAAAGGCTAATGTTTTAAAGAACAGGCTATAAGATCCAAAAAGCAAGTATAAAATTAATTGTAACAAAAGTAAGTTGTATTGCATTAAAATTTTGATTTTCTTTTTCTTTTATTTTAAAAATAATAATGATGTTAGGCTTTACTGTTTTCTTTGCATGAATTCACACTGGACGTGCTACTTAGTTATTTGGCCAGATGGCCCACTTGCATATAAAGTAGCTATACCACGCTATTTGTACAGTGCTGCCAACTTTGTCCCACAGGGGCAAGTTTGTGAACTTCATTGTGAGACTTTGTAAATTGTACAACCACTATGGAAAACAGTATTGAGGTTTCTCAAAAACACTAAAAAGTGAAGTACCACATGATCCAGTGATCCCACTACTGAGACTATATGCAAATGAAAAGACATTTATATATCAGAAGGATATTTGTATCCCATGTTTATTGTATAACTATTTACAATACTCAAAATAGGAAACCAAAATAAATATCCATTACTGTCTGAATGAATAAAGAAAAGGTATATATGCACAATGGAATATTGTTCAATCATAAAAAAGACGAAATCAAATCATTCATAGCAACATAAATGGAGCTGGATGAAAAAAGAAATAAGGCAGGGATAGAAAGACAGCAATTGCATGTTCTCATTTGTGTGTGGGAGCCCCAAAAGTGGATTCTGTGAAGATCCACTCTGTAAAGAAAGTAGATTGGTGGTTACCTAAGGTCAGGAAAAACAGGAGGAGGGGGAAAATGAAGAGATGTTGGTTATTAAGTACACAAATATAATTCAATAGTGGGGAATATGATCTAGTATTTAAAAGTTCAATAAGGTAACTCTGATTAATAATATATTGCATATTTCAAAATAGCTAGAATAATGTGAATGTTCTCAGTCTAAAGAATATACCAATGTTTGAGGTGATGCATAGCCGAATTAAATTGATTGTTATTTTTATGTTATATGTCTGTGTCAAAGTATGTCAACATACTTAAAAAATGCATACATCCTATTATGTATTGATAAAAATATACAAATAAATCAATAGCTAATTCTAAGCATCTTTCTTCAAAAGAAAAAAAGTGTTGATGGTTGAGGCACAGATACTGGTTATTTTTGATGCCTGGCTATTTTTTGTTGCAGTTGTCATTGCTGTTTTTAGCTGGCCCAGGCTGGATATGAACCACCAGCCTTGCTGTATGTGGTTGGTGCCATAACCATTGTGCTATCGACACTGAGCCACCATATCTATGTTTTATATGTTCTTAGTAACCAGATTGTGAGTGTTCAAAAAGAATACTTGTTTCAAATTTTACTTACAGATGTACAATCCTAGGTGTCCTTATATTATGACAGTTAATATTCAAAAAAATATGATTTATTATTGAAAGAGCATAAAGGAACAACTTTAAATATAGTGAACATTAAAAAATTAATTTTATTTCCATTTTATAATATTAAGAAATAAATTAATGCTTTTATGTAAGGAAATCTGATGTTTCTAATTTTCATTGAAAATTAGAAAACTCATAAATTAATTGAGAATTTTTATTACTTAGAGAATCACTATAGAAATCCTTTAAGTAATGTGTTTTGAATATATTTTATTTAAAATAATTAAATTTTAAAATAACCTAAAAAGAAAGAACAAGGCTTTCCTTTTGTGAGATACAAATTTTTCTTCTTACATTTTCCTCAGAGAAAGCATTGCATTGCATAATTTACCATAAGTATGTAGCATAATCTTAGAAAGATTCCTTGACTAATCTTATTGTTTCACTGGGCTTAAATACCTTTTTTAAAGTCATCTACAAATCTCTGTTTGTGAATACTAAAATTCATTCAACATATTTCTAACTGGCGTTTGATCAGAAAAAATTTTATTCAATCACATGAACTATGTTTATAAAATATGAATTTTATAAATTTTTACTGTGTAGTGGTAAAAAGTCAGATTGAATTCATTTCAAATCCTTGTTATGTGAAAAGAGCCAATCACATTTTTAAGACATAATTTACATAAGATATGAGTTGTCTATGCATAGTCTATTTCTAATTTTTTATCATCCTCTTTAAAGTAAAAATGCCTTCTAGTCTTTACCTTCTATGGAAACATTATGTACAATTTCTTATTATAATAAAATCTGGTTCTCAGCTGGGGCCACATTTTCTTTTGCTGCCTGTAAAGTCATCAGACTCTTCAGCTTAATATTGCTTCCCATAGCTGTTGTTTCCTGCCCTCTGGATTACTCCACCTTAAAAAAAAATTAGTCTTTAGCCACAGTCACATAGTCTCAAAATTGTTCCTATCGTATTTCTCAGTGATTTACTTAGGCAAATAATCCTTTGCTTCAGATTTTTTTTTTCTTAACTGTTCCCTTCACATCATCCTGTCATCTACCCCATCTCCCTCCCATAGATGTACTTCCTGCCTAATCATTAACGGTAGAGGCATCATTCCTTGGTGTCCCCTTCACATATTTTATTTTTCTACCATCTTTCTGTCTCTCTCCATTTTCCCGTGTGTAAAAATTCTCTGACCATCACCAGTATCTTCAATTCATTCAACCTGCCACCTTTTCACTCTCCTTCACATCCTCTACTCCATCTTAACCCGTTCTCACTTACTTCCTGCCAGTTTAAGTCCATGGTCAAACCTGGTAACCACTCTCAATCATACCCTGGTAACCACTCTCAATCATATGCATTCCCCTCTCTCTGCACTCTGAATTTCTGTTACTCACTTGTCTAAAACACAACTCTCTCATTAGCTCTGATTCTCAGTCTATCCATGCCTTCATGCATGCAGCTATAAATATGACCAAAATCTCATCCCTGTACTGATTAGTCTTAGCATAAAATCACTTTATCTGATTACACACTACCAGGTATTCATACTGCCTTTCCCCAACCCACTCAGCTATTATTGTAAATCTTCTAAACCTATCTACTTTTCTGTTGATACCACCCATGAAACAACATTATTTCTCATTTCCTTTGTTATGTCTCAGGCCATTTGCACTGTTATAACAAAATACCATAAACTGGGCACCTTAAAATAATAGAATTTGATATTGCATAGTCCTGGAGGCAGGGAGGCCAAGAGCAAAGTGCCAGTAGATTTGTCCAGTGAGAGCCTGCTTCCTAGTTCATAGACAGCAGTCTTTTTACTATGTCCTCACAGGGTGGAAAAGAAGAGGGATGTCTTTGGGGCCTTTTTATTTATTTATTTATTTTTTATTAAATCATAGCTGTGTACATTAGTGCAATCATAGGGTATAATATACTGGTTTTACATACAATTTGAAATATTTTCATCAAACTGGTAAACATAGCCTTCACAACATTTTCTTAGTTATTATTGTAAGACATTTATATTCTACATTTATTAAATTTCACATGTATCCTTGTAAAATACACCACAGATGTGGTCCCACTTATTGGCCTCCCTCCACCCAGCCTCTCCCCTCCCCTCCCCTCCCCTCCCACTCCCCTTTCCCCATATTCTTGGGCTATAATTGGGTTATCACTTTCATATGAAACCTATAAATTGGTTTCATAGTAGGGCTGAGTACATTGGATACTTTTTCTTCCATTCTTGAGATACTTTGCTAAGAAGAATATGTTTCAGCTCCATTCATGTAAACATGAAAGAGGTAAAGTCTCCATCTTTCTTTAAGGCTGCATAATATTCCATGGTATACATACACCACAATTTATTAATCCATTCATGGGTGGATGGGCACTTGGACTTCTTCCATGACTTAGCAATTATGAAATGGGCTGCAATAAACTTTCTGATACAAATATGTTTGTTATAGTGTGATTTTTGGTCTTTTGAATATATACCTAACAGAGGAATTGTAGGATCAAATGGCGGGTCTATTTTTAGATCCCTAAGTGTTCTCCATACATCTTTCCAAAAGGAATGTATTAGTTTGCATTCCCACCAGCAGTGTAGAAGTGTTCCCTTTTCTCCACATCCATGCCAACATCTCTGATTTTGCAATTTTGTAATGTGGGCTAATGTTACTAGAGATATCTCAAAGTAGTTTTGATTTGCATTTCTCTAATGATTAAGGATGATGAGCATTTATTCATATGTCTGTAGGTCGTTTGCCTGTCTTCTTCACAGAATTTTCTCTTCAAGTCCCTTGCCCACCCTGAGACGGGATCACTTGTTCTTTTCTTGCTAATATGTCTGAGATCTCTGTGGATGCTGGTTATTAAACCTTTGTCAGAGACATAACATACAAATATCTTCTCCCATTCTGAGGGCTGTCTGCTTGCTTTACATACTGTGCTCTTGGCTGTGCAGAAGCTTTTTTTTTTTTTTTATCAGATCCCAGTAATGTATTTTTGGTGTTGCTTCAATTGCCTGGGGGAGGGTTCTCATAACATATTCTCCCAGGCCAATTTCTTCAAGTGTTTAAATCTTTAATCCAGTGAGAGTCTATCTTAGTTAATGCTGAAAGGTGTGGGTCCAGTTTCAGTCTTCTACAGGTGGCCAGCCAGTTTACCCAGCACCACTTGTTAAATAGCAAATCTTTTCCCCACTGAATGTTTTTAATTGGCTTGTCAAAGATCAAATAACAGTAAGTAGCTGAGTTCATCTCTTGAACTGTTCTGTTCCATACATCTACCTTTCTGTTTTTGTGCCACCTACAAATGCTGTTTTGATCACTACCAATTTATAGCGTAGTCTGAGGTCTGGTAGCATGATTCTTCCTGCTTTGTTTTTATTTCTGAGTAATGTTTTAGCTACTTGAGTTTTTTTCTGATTCCATATAAAACAAAGTATTATTTATTCAAGATCTTTGAAGTATGACAGTGGAGCTTTAATAGGGATTGCATTAAAATTATATATTGTTTTGGGTAGTGTGGACATTTTAACCATGTTGTTTCTTCCCAGTCATGAACATGGTATGTTTTTCCATTTGTTAACATCTTCAGCTATTTCTTTTTTTTTATAATGGTGCTAATTGTGCTCATGAAGGATTCCCTTTCAGACCTACTCATTCCCAAACTCCCTACCTCCTCAAACTATATTCCTGGATGTTATGATTTTAACATATATATTTGGGGAATCCATAAGTATTCAGACCATAGCAGTATATACTAATAATAAATGTTTAGAAAATATAATAAAATAATCACTGACAATATCAACAATTTCCTATAGCAGACTGTAATTATCCTTATTCCTATATAACCTGGTCAACACCTAAAATAATTATATTTTTGTTTATGCCAATTTTATTGGTATATTATGGTTTATATTTTATTGTGATTTTTTTTGCCCTCCCCTGATTACCTATTTAAACTTTTCATGGGTGAATTACCTATTTAAATTTTTTGTATGAATTCACTGACTATCCAGGACCTTTTACACTCTTTACTAAGTTATCTGATATCTTATTAATTTATAATAATTCTTGATATATCATGAATTTTAATTTTAAGCCATATGTCACCAGTGATTTAGTCTACTTTGTATCATGTCTGTTCAGACTACTTTCAATGCCTTTACTTATAAAATTCTAATTATAACACGATACAACTTACCCACCTTTGTCTTTATAGTTTGTGTTTATATGTCTTAAGAATATTCTTTCTGAGAGATCATTAATACATTCTTATATCTTAACTTTTACCACAGTCACTGTTTAAACTTTCATATGAAGGACTTGAATAAACCAAGTATGTATTTTAATGAGTGATTCACAATAGGAGTGTTATTTTTTATATTTTCAGTGAGTAGAAAATTGCCCCAGCAGACTTTTGAAAAAATAAAAAGTTCCTTTCCTAATTGTTAAACAAACTCTGGTATTAATTAGTTCTCCAAATAAGTGTATTTCTGTTTCTAAATTTGATGTTTTATCTGTAGACCCTTGCATCAATAGCACATTCTCCTCATTAATATGGCTTTGGGGTAAATCTTGGTATGTGGTACATAAAGCATATACTCTTAGATTTCTTTGTTTTCGTCAAGAGAAGAGGCTGATATCTGCCCTTTACTAAGGCTTACATACTTTAGAATCATCTTTAATACACTCACTCTCTCCATATAAACACACATATATATGCACATGAAACTGTTGAAATTTATATTTATATGGCATTTAATCTATAATTCAAATTGGAGATCTCTGATCTCTGAGCAAATTTGAGTTTTCTAATCAATATTATGATATATCACCCTAGCAATTTATTTGCATTTTTAACATCTTTCAAATTATAATTTTTTCTCAATGAATTTCCTGCATGTGTTTGTTAGATTTATTACATGGTATATGTTACTGGCTATTAATTTTATTACATTTGGAAGCACAATGAATTATTGGACATTTATTTTGTTTTCAGTAGCCCTGCTAAGCTTTTATGTTAGTTGTACAAGCAGTCCTCAGCCATTTTGGTTCCAAGGACTGGTTTCATAGGAGATAGTTTTCCATGGACCAGTAGGGTGGTTAATTTTGATATAAGTCTATAAGCAACTGATTTATTATGTTTTCTGTGTGCTCATATCTCTCTGCTAATGATAATCTCTATTCATAGATGATACCCCCCTGCTCGTATCACTCCCTCAGCTCCACCTCAGATCACCTGGCATTAGATTCTCAGATAGAGTGTACAAGGTCAATCCCTCCCCTGAGCAGTTTACAGTGAGGTTCAGCTCCTGTGAGTATCTAAGACAGCAGCTGATCTAACAGGAGGAGCAGCTCAGGTAGTGATGCAAGAGATGGGAAGTGGCTGTAAACAAAGATGAAGCTTCCCTTGACTGCTGCTCTCCTGCTCACCTCCTGCTGTGCAGCTCTGTTCCTAACAGGTCCTGTCTGGCCAGCTGGAGAGGGTGGAGAAACCACAGTTGTTGAATTTCTTGAATTTCATGTGCGCGCACACACACACACACACACACACACACACATATATAATCATGTCAGTAAGAATTATGACAGTGTCTTTACATTATTTCTTACCTCAATGACCAGGCCAATACCTTCAACACAATGTTAAATAAAAGTGATAGTAGTTGACAATTTTTCTAGTTCTTAATCTCAAAAGAAAATATTTCAAGTTTTCAATACTGTAATTTGTAGCTGTTCCTCATACTACTGAAGACTTTTTATGCATTTCTTAGGTGAATGAACTTGTTCCATTTATGTATGGGGTACTTTTCTATATAGCTGGGTTCATTCTTCTAATGTTTTATTTGGGATCTGTACTTTTTATTTCACGAACATGTTTGATCTCTAATTTTCTGTTGCTATAGGCTTGTCAGATTTTGAAATTAAATTTTTACCAGCTTCCTAAAATAGAGAATTAGTTTTTCCCAACTTTCTCCAGAAAAATTTGGAAAACTTAGAAATATTTTTTTATATAATGTTTTGTAAAACCCTTTTTCTTTTCTTTTTCTGAGATGAGTCTCATTTTGTCACCCTCAGTAGCGTCCTGTGGTGTCACATCTCACAGCAACCTCCAGCTCTTGGGCTTAGGTGATTCTTTTGCCTCAGCCTCTCGAGTAGCTGGGACTACAGGCACGTGCCACAGTGCCCAGTTACTTTTTATTGCAGTTTGGCCAGGGCATGTTTTGAACTCACCGTGCTCGGTATATGAGGCCAGCACCCTACTCACTGAGCCACCAGCACTGCTTGTTTTGTAAAACCTTTCATGGAAACCATTTGACCTAGAGTTGCTTTGTCCCAATATTTTATTTTTATTTTTCTGTCTTTTTTTATTATCAGTATTTTATTCCATTTATTATTTTTTTCTAATGAGTGCACAATGTTTTTCATTATCCTTTTCTATTTCCAATGTTTGTAAATATATATTTATATATTTATAGGAATTTATTCAGTTAATGTAAGTATTTAAGATTTTACCATAAAGTTGGTCATAATGTCCTCTGAACTTATATATAAACCAGCAATCTCTCTCTCTTATTTCTTACTTGGTTATTATTGTCTTCTCTTTACTAGAGGAATCTTGACTGATGTTTCTTTTTTATTTAATTTTCCAAAGAATCAATTTTTGATTTTATTGATTCTCTATATTATCTTTTTTTAAAATTAGTTCTTTAACATTGTTTTTATTGTTTCATTCCTTCAATTACGTCTCTTTTGGGGGAAGGTGAGTATTCTTTTTATCTTTAGGAGTGAACCATTTAAGGATATGCATTTAAAACTGAAATTTCTTTTCATGATTTTTTTTCAAACCACATTCCATCAGCACAATGTTTTATCATCACTTTTTAACTTCTATTGTGAGTTCTTCCATGAACTACTGGCTATACAGAAATGTATTTCTTTTCTATTTATCTTTTTTTTTATATTATTTCAAAACTACATTAAAGTTTCATGAACACTATAAAGAATCTACTATACTCCTGATCCAGATTCAAAGTGTTAACCTTTTCCCTTATTTTTATGATTTTTTGTTTCTTTCTCTACATGGACTTTCCTCAGACACATTTTTTCTTTACTATTTGAGAGGAAATTATAGAAAGCATACACCTTTACCCCCAAACACTTCAATATGTATTTCCCAAGGGAAAAATAAAAACACATTCTCCTATAAAAGCACTCTACTGATATCAAAATAAGGAAATCTAAGTTGAATACTCTACTGTTAGGTAATTTTCACTTTGTACTTGAAATTTTCTGCTTATACCAATAATCTTCTCTATCATTATATTTCACAGATAATGTGCCATTTTTAATTGTAAGTAATTTTCTTTCTTTTCAGCATTAGGTATTTGCTATTGATTCTTTCTGACAAAATGGCATGAATAGATACAAGTAAACTTGCACATAATAAATATCTTATCTGTATAACTAAAGTAATTTAGGCCAGATAGAAGGAAAACAGAAGTGGGAATGCAGTTTTGTTTAAGGCAAAGCAAAGAGATTGCTTTACTAGAAATAAGCATAATCATTGTGGGAAGAAGGACTAGGATGATACAGACTATCATTTTTATATGATACCAGTAGGTCACTGTTTGTTTGTTTTTAACTGTACAATATGACTCATTATTAGGTCAAGAAATCAGTGGTATGAGTCTGAGCCAGTATTTTCCTATGCAATATAACAGAAAAGATGAAAGAGTTTAACATGTGATAAGAAAAACTATTACCGCTTGAAACTATTGTGCCAATATATGTGATATAGGTGTGCATGTGTGCATACATATGTAAATATAAATCAGATCATAATACAAGATGTGTTTATTTTGCTTTCACTATCAAAATGTCTTAAGAAGCTGGGTTAGATCCTCTCAGCCATAACCCATGCTGTTTCAAACTAATTTTACAGTATGTTTCTCATCAAAATAGTATTTGCACAGGTCTTTAAATTAAAATGAAGGCCTAATTAACCCCAGACATTTATAAGAACAGGTACTGTTTCTCTTTTATTCTTTCTTTCATTGTTCTTCTCATCCCCAATACAGGATATAAGATATAATTTTGTTCTCTCATTACTCTAAGGATGGTAGCTCTTCCTGGTGATAGTGTTATATGGAAAAGTTTTCACCTTAATTTAAAGAAATCCTTCTTTCCTAGGAAAGCTTCACCTACTCTACCTAACTGCTCTCTCAACTCCACCTAAATGAACACAAACCCTGAAACTAAGTGTGCTGCCTAGGCAAATGTCCTCAACATAAGAGACAGACTAGTGAGCTGATATTTGCTTACCACTCTGAAGTTAGGAAAAAGAGCACCATTGGAGAAAACAGGAAGAGCTAACACAAGTACAATTCTTATGAAATATTTGTTCAAGAAATGATGCAAAAAGATGACTAAATCTAAGCAAGCGTGTGACATACATTTTTAGGAAAGGTGTCATTTTTAAGATCAGAGAGATTTAAGCTTACTCTTTACTCTTCTGTTCCCAAATTTAATTATGTATTTAATAATGCCTGAGTTTAGGGGTTTTTTGTAGGTCAGTTTGGTTTTTCTTAAAGTAGATAGTTGTGAAAATATGTTTGTGTCACATGTCATGTAGTCAGTCAAATATATCTTGCCAGAAAATCAAATTAGGGAATTACAGTTTAACATTGTCAACTAGTATAAAGGATCCTTATTTTTAAAACTTATTTCTTAGTAATAATTACAAGATGGAAAACATATGGATTTCACAGGTGTGATATTCTTCTTTGCTCAAACACATTTTTTTTACATTTTTCCCATGTTCCTTTTTATCTTACTGTCCACATACCATCTACCTATCTACTTATATATTCATTTTATTATTCAATGATAAATGATATCTATACAGGATAATTTTCTTTTTTAATATGCATGCACTATGAACTTTTCACTTAATAACATCCCAAACTCCCTTTATGCATTCAGTAAGCACTCATTGAGGGCTTATTGAAGATAGGGGACACAGAGATTAAGGAAGATATATTTATAGTAACAAAAGAAAAAGGACCAGTCTCATAAAAGACATGGTCTTGCAAGTAAATATGTGTTTTTCTGTGGGTTTATTGATAAAAATAAAAAAAGACGCATTTTTCAATCAGTTTCAAAAAATTAAGATCTTGTTGACATGGATTTTGACAGGTGGTAGGACCTCAACAAATGGAAGAAATCTCAAATAAGACATTCTAAATTTCTTTTCCAAAATATCTCACAACATACATTTGAATGAAAAAAATAATGTGTGGGTAAATAGGGTAAGAATGAAACTCTTTAATCTATTTAACATCCTGAAGGTAGTGGGCATGAAAACAATATACTGTTATTTTCATTAAATTTCTGTCATATCAATGTTTTCAGTAAATACATTCTAAAAATAGTCTATGTCTATCAAACTGAAAAAGTAAATGAAGTCACCTCCACGGGCCACTGTAGACTCTGAGCCAAGTCAGCTCTTGGAGTGGCTCCCAGAACTGACATTGATTTAAGTAGGAACTGCATACACAAATCTCAGCATTGAAACTAGCTGATGGACAGGATGTTATTATAAAGAGCAAATCTGTAAAATGTCTCAAATATTAGTAACAGCCAAAAGGGAAAAAAATGGCATCTAATCAAATGTCAAAGCAGCATCAAGTAGAACCAGTTTTGTCCTCAGAAAAGTACATGTGGTTCTTGGTGACTAAGTCAAGCTACATTATCTCAAGACTAAAATACTGAAATATGTGACCTTCAACTGCTCTAAGTAGAGGCATCAATAAAATGGCAAATCAGTGTTAAAAAAAATCAAATGGCAAATAAAGAAAATACATATATTTATATGATTTATGTCTTAGGAAAATGAAAAAATAGAAAAGAACATATATAAAATAAGAGAAAAAAGCAGTGAGATTCGGATGAACATCTGTAGTTAAGAAACACTCTAGAGTGACCCCTTCAATATGGGAATTTGGATATGTTACCTCTTCTTAGGGAGCTCTTTAGTGGCCTATCATTCCTTTCACAATAGATAAAAAGGTGACTTAACAAGGAAATGCCTGGCTACTACCTACCTCTGTAACCCCTCTATACCATGTTTCTCGTGATCATACCACTTACTCCAGCCCCACAAATCATCAGCAGTTTCTCATAGCTATTAGTGGAATTTCTTTTTTTAGTAGGTCCGTGGTCTCAGGAATTCGAAGAGTGAATGCACAGACCACAGATCAGTGGTAAGATAGGATTTATTAGACAGAAAGGAATACAGAAGGATTAAAAAGCACCAGAGCTTCTGGACAGAAACCCTAAAAAGCACCAGAACTTCTGTCAGAGGGAAAGACCCAAGTCAGAAGTCTCCATGTGAGTCCTTCGTCTAAGGGTATAAGGTCTTGTGAATTACATTTGGCGAGGATTTGGTAGATGGAAACACTTTTTCAATGTTAATGAGTATTACTGACAAATGAATGAATACAGTCCCTCCAGGTCAGGGCAAAAGATCAGGATGTTCCCTTCATGAAATTAACCAGGCCTAGGAAAACTGCAGTCCCTTGTCCAGTCTTGAATGGAGGAACCCTGTATCAATGCTCCCTTGTATCAAAGGCCATTTATGCTCCTTATTTTTACTGGGAGGCTCTTTACTTCCCTCTTAAACAAATCTCTATTCCTTCATTTGCTCAATCATCACTTCCAGTAAGTGAACCAGATCAATTCTTTTACTATGGAACTCTTAGAAATTTGTCCTTCTATATTTTGACACTCCCTCACTAGTCCTACTATAAGTTATGTGTATTTTACTCATTGATATTATCTATAATACCTAGTCCTCTTCTTTGTATATGAGGAAAAACTCAATGAATGCTGAATGAATAAATAAGATATCAAGGCAAATTTTAATAACAACTACAGTAATTACTGACTGAATTACTGTAAAGATAAAAACAAGTAACTGTAAGTAAATTGAGCTCATAAATTACTAGTTTATTTCTTTAATTCATAGATAGAGGCTATCTGTATTACTTCCAGTAATTGTGAGGCCCAATACTAGATACTTTTGGAATATGGAGAGAACATTATTGTCTATATGGATAAAAATTTAGTTATTCTCAAAGGATCTTTCTACAAGAAGATTATGAAAAAGGTAAAATTGATAGCGCATATTTCCTTAACCACCTTAGTAAGCAAGATAAAGTAAGTTTTAGTCAAAATGCCGATTCTCAGATTGTGTAGCAGGAAAAATCAGCATCAGAAAGGACATTGAGAATGATTCATTAAAACAAACAAAACAAGAATAAATTCTACAATGGAGAATTTTAAAATATTCTTCATGCTTATGATTAGCTAAGCATACTGTGGTGCTGGCATAGTGCAATTGCTTTTAGTGGCTCTGATCCTGAAAGACTCGGGAAAGTACTATAAAAATTGTTAGCAGTATAATATTAATAAAGCTTTTAAACAATGTCTCATGTGAATGTGTTGCCTTAAGAATTTCAATGGTTAAGAAATACAAAGCTATTCATTATTAACATTAGAAGTCCATGTGTCATGAGGGCCTGAGGCTTTCAAGTGTAATTAACAGAACAGAATTAACTCATCATAAAAAAAAAAGAAGAATGAAGAGAAGGAGGAGGAGAAGAAATGTTAGAACTAGAAAATTACTGAAAACAATTGTAATGGACAATAGCATTAGCACTGGAAAAACTAGAGACACTTTATTTATTTATTTAATTTTCTGCATTTTTTGGCCAGGGCTGGGCTTCAACCCACCACCCCTAGTATATGCGGCTGGCACCCTACTCCTTGAGCCACAGGTGCCATCTGAAAACCTAGAGACACTTAAAAGTGATGAGAACAACCCCTTAAGATAGTGGCAAGAAAATTGAACCATGTGTTTTTTTTTTTTTTTGAGACGGAGCCTCAAGCTATCCCTCTGGGTAGAGTGCCATGGCATCACACTCACAGCAACCTCCAACTCCTGGGCTCAAGCGAGTCTCCTGCCTCAGCCTCCCAAGTAGCTGGGACCACAGGCGCCCGCCACAA
>CAUYQS010044209.1:0-21002 GCA_963574585.1 Otolemur crassicaudatus | reverse complement strand
CCGGGCGTTGTGGCGGGCGCCTGTGGTCCCAGCTACTTGGGAGGCGGAGGCAAGAGACTCGCTTGAGCCCAGGCGTTGGAGGTTGCTGTGAGCTGTAATGCCATGGCACTCTACCCAGGGGGACAGCTTGAGGCTCTGTCTTAAAAAAAAAAAAAAAACTTAATAACACACCTTGACATATTGACAAATGATGGCCAAAATAGACTCACTTTAATCTGCATTTTTCTGCTCTTATGAGTTCAATCAGCTTTCATAAATTTAGTGATCATTTTATAATATTCAATTGAATTATTAGATTCTTCTTATGGACTTTTTAGGAATACTTTCCATAAGTATGGACAGAAATGCTTTGTTTTGTGTGTGGACAGCTTTTCTCACAACCTGTTTAGACTTGTTCACACCATCTTTTGTTGTAGAGTTTGCATTTTCAGGAATCTGGAGTCTTTTTTTTTTTCCTTCGGTCTTCTGGGATTTACGTTTTGAGTAGGAACTTCTTCCCTTGTCCCAAGTTATGAAATTCTCTCCTACATCTTGCTTTCTATGGTTACTAAAGGTTGGGGTGGCTGTGGCAATTTCTTAAAATAAGACAACAGTAAAGTTTGCTGTATTGGCTCGGCGCCTGTGGCTCACGTGGCTAAAGTGCCAGTCACATACACCTAAGGTGGCAGGTTCAAATCCAGCCCAGGCCCGCCAAACAACAATGATGGCTGCAACCAAAAAATAGCCAGGCATTGTGGCGGGTGCCTGTGGTCCCAGCTACTCAGGAGGCTGAGGCAGGAGACTTGCTTGAGTCCAGGTGTTGGAGGTTGCTGTGAGCTGTGATGTCACAGCACTCTACCCAGGGGGACAGCTTGAGGCTCTGTCTCAAAAAAAAAAAAAAAGTTTGCCGTATTGATTAACTTTTCCTTTCACAAAAGTCTTCTCTGTAGCAGGCGATGCCTTTGTTTGGTAGCATTTTACCCACATTTGAACTTCTTTCAAAGTTGGAGTCAAATCTCTCATCAAACCTCTCAAGCCCTGTTGCTGCTTTATTTTTATTTTTTTATTTTTTTGATGTCACAGCACTCTACCCAGGGGGACAGCTTGAGGCTCTGTCTCAAAAAAAAAAAAAAAAAAAAAACTTTGCTTCAAAAAAAATCAACTAACTAAAATTTTATAAATAAATAAATAAAACACTGTGGGCTGGGCATGGCAGCACGTGCCTGTAATCCTAGCACAATGGAAGTCCAGGCAGGTGGATTGCTTGACCTAGGCGTTCAAGACCAGCCCGAGCAAAAGTGAGACCCCCCTCTACTAAAAATTTAAAAAATTAGCCAGGCCTCACGGCACCTGTAGTCCCAGCTACTTGGAAGGCTGAGGCAAGAGGATCTCTTGAGCCTGGAAGTCTGAGGTTGCTACAAGCTCTGACACCATGGCACTCTATCCAGAGTAACAGAGTGAGACTCTGTCTACAAAAAAATTGGCTCAGCACCTGTGGCTCAAACCGCTAGGGTACCAGCCACTTACACCTGAACTGGCAGGTTCGAATCTAGCCCAGGCCCACTAAACAACAATGACAGCTGAAACTAAAAAATAGCCAGGTGTTGTGGCAGGTGCTGGTTGTCCCAGCTACTTGGGAGGCAGAGGCAGAAGAATCTCTTGAGCCCAGGGGTTGGAGGTCTGTGAGCTGTGATGCCACAGCACTCGACCCAGGGAGACAGCTTGAGGCTCTGTCTCAAAAAAAAAAAATCACCAAGCAGGGTGTGGTGGCTCACACCTGTAATCCTAGCACTCTGGGAGGCTGAGGCCAGTGGATTACCTGAGCTCACAGGTTTGAACCCAGCCTGAGCCAGAGCAAGACCTCATCTCTAAAAATAGCCCCTGGCTCAGGGCCTGTGGCTCAAGCAGCTAAGGTGCCAGCCACATACACCTGAGCTGGCAGGTTCGAATCCAGCCCAGGGCCCACCTAACAACAATGGCGGCTGCAACCAAAAAATAGCCAGGCGTTGTGGTGGGTGCCTGTAGTCCCAGCTACTAGGGAGGCTGAGGCAGGAGAATCGCTTGAGCCCAGGAGTTGGAGTTTGCTATGAGCTGTGATGCCACTGCCTTCTGCTCAGGGTGACAGCTTGAGGCTCTGTCTCAAATAAATAAATAAATATAACCCAGAGTTGTAATGGGCGTCTGTAGTCCCAGCTACTTGGGAGGCTGAGGCAAGAAAAGTGCTTGAGCCCAATAGTCTGAGGTTGCCGTGAGCTACGATGCCACAGCACTCTACCAAGAGCAAAAAGTGAGACTCTTTCTCAACAATAAAAAATCACCGAAGTATTTATATTGGAATTTTACCGAATGCATGAATGTGCAGATTAATTTGAGAGGAATTACATCAAAGGTAAGTGTAACAGGATATTCCTGCTAGTCTGAGCTGATTCTCATGTACGTCTAGTGGGCAAATTCAGGCAATTGTCCCTTCCAAGTTGCAGGAGTTTATGGGAAGTCTGTGGGTTTTCAACTGCCTTATCTATGACAGAGTGGGCAATTTCTGCCTGAAGAGAAGAGGTATAAAAATGACCACTGGGCTTCCCTTTCAAGAAATACTCTGCAATATACCTTTACTCCCATAATGCAAATGTTTTTAGCTCTGTCTGTTCCTTTGCACTTGTTCTTGAATGGCCCAATTAGACTTTCTAATTATATTCTCCGAAATCACTGATACATTATAGATAGCCCACTAAATTACTTAGGGAGCTCAGTGTGGCCGAAGAATGCAAGTAAAATTGCTCCTGCACATTGTGAATCATGCACTGGAGATGAGCAAAGCAAAGCAAAATTTGAAAAGTGAGGGGGAAGAAGTGGAGGCTAGTGAGGGAATGTTAAAAGGTAGGTATTAACATTGATGTAACCTCATTGCCTAAACTTGTGACATCTAGAGATGTTTTCATTATAGAAGTATCTAAGCAAAAATACAGCAGCATACATCCTTTGTACCATAACTACTAGATTGCTTTGGTACAACAAAAATACTCCTTATATATATGTGTGTGTGTGTGTGTGTGTGTGTGTGTATATACATTTTTTTTTTTTAATTTATTGTTGGGGATTCATTGAGGGTACAAGAAACCAGGTTTCACTGATTGCATTTATTAGGTAAAGACCCTCTTACAATCGTGTCTTGCCCCCAAAAGGTGTGACACACATCAAGACCCCCCCACCTTCCCTCTCTCTGCTATTCCCTTCCCCCACCCCCACCATGTCATTAATTGTCATTGTCCTCATATCAAAATTGAGTACATAGGATTCATGCTTCTCCATTCTTGTGATGTTTTACTAAGAATAATGTGTTCCACTTCCATCTATGTTAACCCCAAAGTTGTAAAGTCTCCATCTTTTTAATGGCTGAATAATATTCCATGGTACACATATACCACAGCTTGTTATTCCATTCCTGGGTTGGTGGGCATTTCGGCTGTTTCCACATTTTGGCGATTGTAAATTGAGCTGCAATAAACAGTTTAGTGCAAGTGTCCTTATGATAAAAGGATTTTTTTCCTTCTGGGCAGATGCCCAGTAATGGGATTGCAGGATCAAATGGGAGGTCTAGCTTGAGTGCTTTGAAGGTTCTCCATACTACCTTCCAAAAAGGTTGTATTAGTTTGCAGTCCCACCAGCAGTGTAAACGTGTTTCCTTCTCTCCACATCCATGCCAGCATCTGCCATTTTAAGATTTTGTGATGCAGGCTGTTCTCATTGAGGTAGTATCTCAGGGTGGTTTTGACTTGCATTTCTCTAATAATTGGGGATGATGAGCATTTTTTCATATGTTTTTAGCCATTTGTCTGTCTTCTTTAGAGAAGGTTCTCTTCATGTCTCTTGCCCATTGATATATGGGATTGTTGGCTTTTTTCATGTGGATTAATTTGAGTTCTCTATAGATCTAGTTATCAAGCTTTTGTCTGATTCAAAATATGCAAATATCCTTTCCCATTGTGTAGGTTGTCTATTTGCTTTGGTTGTTGTCTCCTTAGCTGTACAGAAGCTTTTCAGTTTCATTAAGTTCCATTTGTTTATTTTTGTTGTTGTTGCAATTGCCACAGAAGTCTTCTTCATAAAGTCTTTCCACAGCCGATATCTTCAAGTGTTTTTCCCACGTTTTCTTTGAGGATTTTTATGCTTTAAATTTAGGTTTGTATAATCCATCTCAAATCAATTTTTGTGAGTGGAGAAAGGTGCAGGTCCAGTTTCAGTCTTTTACATGTGAATATCCAGTTCTCCCAGCACCATTTATTGAAAAGGGATTCTTTCCCCCAGTGCGTGTTCTTGTTTGGTTTATCAAAGATTAGGTGGCTGTAAGATGTTAGTTTCACTTCTTCGTTTTCTATTCAATTCCAGGTGTCTATATCTCTATTTTTGTGCCAGTACCATGCTGTTTTGACCACTATGGCCTTGTAGTACAGCCTAAAGTCTGGTAGGCTGATGCCCTTAGCTTTGTTTTTATTACTAAGAACTGCCTCACCTATACAGGTTTTTTCCTGGTTCCATACAAAATGAAGAATTATTTTTTCCAAGTCTTGAAAGTATGATGTTGGTATTTTAATAGGGATGGCATTGGATCTGTAGATTGCTTTGGGAAGCATAGACATTTTAACAATGTTGATTCTTCTTAGCCATGAGCATAGTATGTTCTTCCATTTGTTAGTAAGTTCTGCTGTTTCTTTTCTTAGGATTTCGTAGTTTTCTTTATAGAGGTCCTTCACCTCTTTTGTTAGGTATATTCCTAGGTATTTCATTTTCTTTGAAGCTATTGTAAAGGGGATTGTGTAACTAACACAATTAACTTCTCATCTTGGCTGTTATTGGCATATACAAAGGCTACTGACTTGTGGACATTGATTTTATATCCTGAGACTTCTTTTTTATCACTTCCAGGGGTCTTGTGGTTGAGTCTTTGGGGTTCTCTAAGTATAAGACCATATTGTCAGCAAAGAGGGAGAGTTTGACCTCCTCTTCTCCCATTTGGATGCCCTTTATTTCCTTCTCTTGCCTGACTGTGTTGGCTAACAGGGGTCCTCAAACTTATTAAACAGGGGGCCAGTTCACTGTCCCTCAGACTGTTGGAGGGCCAGACTTCAGGCTCTGGGACAAGTCGGCTGCTGAGCAGGACAGGCAACAGCGGCAAAAACACCCACTGGGCCGGATAAATGTCCTTGGTGGGCCGCATGTGGCCTGTGGGCTGTAGTTTGAGGACACCTGAAACTTCCAGCACTATGTTGAATAGTAGTGGTGATAGAGGACAACCTTGTCTGGTTCTAGTTCTAAGTGGAAAAGCTTTCAGTTTTACTCCATTCAGTAAAATATTAACTGTGGGTTTGTCATAGATAGCTTCAATCAGTTTAAGAAATGTGCCACCTATGCCTATACTCTTTAGTGTTCTAATTAGAAAAGGATGTTTCTGCATCTGTTGAGAGGATCATGTGATCTTTGTTTTTGCTTCTGTTGATATGGTGAATTATGTTTCTGGACTTGCGTATGTTAAACCAGCCTTGCATCCCTGGGATGAAACCTACTTAATCATGATGTATCACTTTTGTGATGAGAAGCTATAGTCCAAGTGGTCTTTGATTGAGTATCATTGGAAACGAAGACTGGTAAGACATCTCCCAGGCAAGAAATTTGAAACTCTCACTTTATACATGGAATAAGTAGGGTACTTGGAAATATCATGGATAAATAAGAAACAGTCACATTCATCAAGGTCTTCAATAATGAGGAGTTGGTCTCTAGTGTTTTCACATACTTTTTCATTAGGACTGTTTGAGATTACTTTTGAGGAAGACAGGGGTAACCTCCTCCTAACTTGTAGCTCTTGATCATGGTCTGTTCCTTAGTGGTACCTTAGTGGAGATGGGCTGTTGAGGGACTTTGTGGCAGATTGTGATACACAGCCACTGTCCACTGCTGTCCCCTGGATTGTCTTTACTATCTAGAAAAGCAAGCTATTCAGGCACTGAAAACTGACTGGCTTTGGGGCTTTTGGTAGTATCTGCAACAGCTCCTGTGCTCATACCTGACTGTGCTACCACCCTCACTGTCAATCCCACTCCCTGGCCCCATTTGCTATTTGCTTCAGACACTCCCAGACCCACCAGAATCTGACACACACAGGTCTAAGCCATGCTAGTTATCTAGTACTTATGCCCTTATGCCCTCTTTCTTCACGTGACCATAGCATCACCTTCTCCCCCGACCCCCTGCCACAGAGGCTCTTCACCCAGCTGCATCAGAGGAAGTCCCATGTGCAGTGGCAGCTGTCCTCAGGGGCAGGAAAGGCTCTTCATTAGGCTAGCTCTGGTATCATAATTGTGGGGCTCAGAAGGGGTGAGTTGATGGCTAATTGAGAGAGGATGTGGGGGTTAGGAAGCAGAAAGCATTCTCAGCAAGAAGTCAGGTGTTTCCATTTCTTTGGTTGTCCTAAAGGCTTGATCACCTGGAGAAGAATTACATGGAAAGAGATGCTCAAGACATCTAGGCACAGGGAGGCACCACTATGATCCTTTGTGAAGTCCCAATGTCACGTCTCCTTTATTCTCTCTTCCCTTGCTTTCCACTTCCTCAAGTACCAGGCCTTTGGGCACTCTCTTAAAATTAATAGAAATCCATAGAAAAGTTGTGCAACATGAAGAGACAGGATCAGGTTTGAGTGTTTAGAAGATTCCACTGCAGCTCACAAGAAAGTGTCCTGGAGGGGAAGCAACTGCAGGCCAGGTGGCCAGGGGTTTTATTGCTGGAGATATAAAGATTGGTCTAGTCAAAAAATTCTTATTTCTTCTTGCTCCTCTCTGCCAGGCTTTAGAATATACATGGGATGACTCCTCATGCATCCTTTTATAATTTTCTTTAACCATCACTCAATTTTGCTTTGTCTTTTGTGCGAAGGGCTCCAGGATACTCTTGGTTCTCAGCACACTTCCAACTGTGTATTTCCATAGTGAGGTGAAAGTGGTGCAAACGTGTCCCTGATTTTCTAAGGGAAAGACCAACTTATGATTGATTGACC
Source organism: Otolemur crassicaudatus (assembly GCA_963574585.1). Classification (NCBI taxonomy): domain Eukaryota; kingdom Metazoa; phylum Chordata; class Mammalia; order Primates; family Galagidae; genus Otolemur; species Otolemur crassicaudatus. The sequence goes on along the minus strand of CAUYQS010044209.1, from coordinate 13,972 downwards.
TACTTACTCTAATGGAAAACAAATTTTCTAGGGAAACTGATGACTACTGTTCCGATTAACTGGCACGTGTGGGATAACTGTGTGGAATGACTGAGTGCTTTATGGGGAGGGGGGCGTTAAACTGAGAGACTTGGAGCCTAATTAGCAGACGAAGAGCCAGGCTACGAAGGGGGTGGATTATCTTACTAAATGATTTACAAGGAGACTAACTAAATGATTTACAAGGAGACATAAGGGCCACTCATCTGATCTTTAGCCGACAGACAGCCTGGCTGCCTTGCTGCTGGACCGAAGACTCCCAGCTGCCCTCCGGACTGACCTGTGACTGGCATGGTAGTGACTGGCTGACTGAACAGAGAAAAGGGCTCCCGACGATCTAACTGACTAGTCCCCAGTCTTACCCTCTGATAGATCCAGAATTAGCCTCTGTCCCACCAAGGGACTCGCGGGGGCCTCACAGGCCTGAGAGTCCCCTATGGCGGCCTAACCGACCAGAGGCTGCCTCGAGGCTCCAGGATACGCAGACTGACGCTGACTGGAAGCCCAGCTGTCCAAGTTCCAATGCATGCCCCGCACCCAACAACTGCCAAAGACACCAACAAGCCAGGCCCCAGGCGCAATCCTGGGCGACCAGTCATCTTCAGTCTCGCACAGGGAAGGCTGTGTGAGGGCGCCAGTCTGTCACCTTGGGCGATGCCAGTTTGCCTCGGAGGTGTGTGGGTCTATTAGGTTCCAAAAGGGCTAGTTTCAAAACACTGGGAAGGGATTAGAAGTGGTCAACGGCTGCACTGCTGTACTCTGTAGCCAATCAGTGAAGCAGATGGAACTTCGAGTCCCTGTCTGGGAGCTGATTCACAGCCACCAGAACCAATCAAGAGCTGAGCTGGGGTAAGTCCCTCTCCTCTTTGTGTCCGGGGCGGGTTTGAGCCAATCAGAGGCAGTGGGCGGTACCAGGGAGGTTTGGGCGCCAATTTTCTTGACCATGCTAATGAACCAGGCTGCCCTCCTGCCCTGATAACTCTGTTCCTCTTATTTAATTATCCCTGTTTGTTTTTCCTCACACTTTACCCATTACACTTTTTAACCCGTTGTACACTTTCAAAACACTTTTTGCTACTCAATTGTATTTTTGTTTGTGGTTTGATTGTCCCAGGTTAGAAGCTCAGGGTTTTATTTTTTGTTGTTGTTTTGTGGCAAATAGGGATCCTCTATCCCCTATTACAGCAGTCTCCCTCTCCCTGTTGCAGTAGTTCTCCTTCCGCTCCTGCAATACTCCTCCTCCCAATAATTCTTTTGAATAAAATCTCTCCTTTTTAATGACGCTAAGTTTTTTATGTGACAGAATGAAGGATGTTGTCCAGCCTCCTTGGTCTGGCTGCATGGTGCTTGGAGAACAGATCCCAGCCAGCCTTCTCAGGACTATGACCTGTCCTTGTCCCCTTTACCCTGGATTCCAACTATTGGAGACTAATTGTGCTCACCCAAATATCTGCCTGATCTGTGTGATCTTTAGTATCTAGTAGGTCTTTGTGTGGTGTTTTAGAGGTTCATCCATGTTGTAGCATCTCTCAATACTTACTCTCCTTTTAATGGCTGAATGATATTGCACTGCCAGAAGACTGGTCATCTGGTATTGTAGACCCTGGAGAGGCCAAAGGTGAAGACGATGTGTGTAGCCATGTGGGTGCCCTTGAGGAGGGTGAGGCACATCTAAGACATGAGGTGCCTGTTTTAAGTCTCAGGGCCTTATCAACACGACCCAGACTTCCTGCCACTTCACAACTGTAGGGCCCAGGACACCCTGGGCTATAGAAGTAACTCCAGGAAGTGTCTGGGCAGAAATGGGGATAGGAGCTTGAAGGAATTGAGATCAAAGAGCAAGAGACCAGAAGTCTCCACACTGAAATGTGAGAAAACATAGAAAGAGGAAATACTGGCTCAGCGCCTATAGCTCAACCGGCTAATGCACCAGCCACGTACACCTAAGGTGGCAGGTTCAAATCCCCAGCCCGGACCCACCAAACAACAATGACTGCTGCAACCAAAAAAAAATAGCCGGGCGTTGTGGCGGGTGCCTGTGGTCCCAGCTACTTGGGAGGCGGAGGCAGGAGACTCGCTTGAGCCCAGGAGTTGGAGGTTGCTATGAGCTGTAATGCCATGGCACTCTACCTAGGGGGACAGCTTGAGGCTCTGTCTCAAAAAAAAAAAAATAAATAAATAAAAAAAAAAAATAAAAATAAAAATAGAAAAACTAGCTGGGGCCAGGCATGGTGGCTCATGCCTATAATCCTAGCCCTCTGGGAAGCCAAGGTGTGTGGATTGCCTAAGCTCACAAATTCAAGACCAGCCTGAGCCAGAGGGAGACCCTTGTCTCTAAAAACAGCCAGGCATTGTAGCAAGCATCTGTAGTCCCAGCTACTTGGGAGGCTGAAGCAAGAGAATCACTTACACCCAAGAGTTTGAGGTTGCTGTGAGCTGTGATGCCATAGCACTCTACCAAAAGTGAGACTCTGTCTAAAAAAAAAAAAAACTAGCCAGCTGTAATGGTGTATGCCTATAGTCTCAGCTACTTGGGAGGTTGAGGCAAGAGGATTCTCAGCTACTTGGGAGGTTGAGGCAAGAGGATTCTCAGCTACTTGGGAGGTTGAGGCAAGAGGATTCTCAAGCCCAAGAGTTTGAGGTTGCCGTGAGGTTGCCGTGAGCTAGGATGCCAAGGCATTCTACCCAGGGCAACAAAGTGAGATTATCTCAAAAAAAAAAAAAAAATTAATGGCAAACTTTTTGTTTGGAGGCAGGGTTTCACTGTTTTGTCTCAGCTGGAGTGCAGCGGCATCATCATAGCTCACAGCAACCTCAGACTCCTGGGTTTAAGTGATCCTCTTGCCTCAGCCCCTGAGTAACTGGGACTATAGGCTAAACTCACCCCTGGCGAAATGTTCTCAGTTTTGTAGAGATAGTGTCTTGATCTTAGCTTAGACTCCTGGCCTCAAACGATCCTCCTGCTTCCCAAAGTGCTAGGATTACAGACGTGAGCCACTGTGCCAGGCCAACGTGCTATCTTTCATGAAAAAGAAAGGATGACTCAGAGGGTGGCTCCAAAAGCACAGAGTGCAGAGTCAAGGGCCATGAAGGATTATTCCCAGGCCTTGAAATCTAATGGAGTTTGGTTGACAGAATTTAAGAATTGCTTTCAACTGGCAACATTTCCCACCCATTGAACCAGACTATAACTGTTACCCTGTGCCTGTCCCAGGAACATACAACTTGCTTCTTTAATTTCCCAGGTCCATAGACAGAGAGGAACTGCCCAGGAGATACTTAATGGGTCATACTCAGGGGATTTATCTGTGTCTGATTTATGGTAGGTGATAAAATTTTGGACTTTTGAGCTGATGACCTCAGATGACCTTTTAGACTTTGAATTAATGTTGCAACAGGATGTGACCCTTGGGAACCTTGACAGGAGGCAAATGTATTTTGCACTGGGGATATTTGGGGGGCCAGACTGTGGTAGGGAGAATTCTAAAAATGGCCCCTCAGGATTTCGCACCCTAAACTCTGGAACCTGTTAATCAGATGGGCTATTACTCCTGTGGTTATGGTATGTTATATGGCACAGTTGACTTGACAGCTGAGGAGAAGCCAGTCAAGCATGCCTAGACTCCTGACTTGCATAATTGTATGATAATAAATAGATGTTGTTTCAAGCTGCTGTTTGTGTTGATTTGTTATACAGCAACAGAAAACGAACACGGCTTTCCTGGCAGCATATAAGAAGAATTCATCTTCTGTAGCCAGAGGGCAGAAATCTGGGGATTATGCCCAGAATATAATTATAAGAGAAGCAGGACTCCAGATAAAGTTGAGTTCTCATCCACTTCAAGCTTTTTATGACAAGGTCAAGGATCTGGTTGGGAAGGGATGAGACCCTGAGATTGGGGATGGGAATATCTGGGCCTATGAAGTCCCAAATCTCTCTGAATCCTCTGGAATGCCCTTCTCCCTCCAGGAGACTAATGTTCCCCTCTTGCTTGAAGATACAGAGGCCTGTGCCTTGCAATAATGCACACTTCTCTGGATCTACTCCCCAAATCTTTTCCTTTCCCATCAGACCAATAACTAGGGTCAAGTCAAAATATAACCTAGCCGGGGAAGTGCTGCCTTGCGAAAGGAAGGAAAGGACTGTGCCTGTTGTCAATTTTTTGCCTTTTAGCTCCAATTCCATTCTTCATTGCCTACTCTGTGAAAATGGTTCTGAGCTCCTTAAACACTTCTGTCCAATTTGTCATTAGACAACATAGGAGAAACTTTGCAGGAGGAGGGAAGTATTTTCCTTCCTAGTTCTTTTCTTTCTTTCTTTCTTTCTTTCTTTCTTCTTCTTCTTCTTCTTTTTTTTTTTTTTTTTTTTTTTTATAAAGGGTATTGCTTTATAACCTTTGCTAGACTACAGTGGTGTTATCATAGTTCACAGCAACCTCAAACTCCTGAGCTCAAGAGGTCCTCCTGCCTCAGCCTCCTGAGTAGCTGGGACTGTAGGTGAGCACCACCACACCCAACGAATTTTTCTACCCTTTTTTGTTTTTTAAGATAGAATCTCACTTTGTTGCTCCCAGTAGAGGGCTTGTGATGTCATAAATCGCAGCAACCTCAGATACCTGGGCTCAAACAATTCTCTTGCCTCAGCCTCCCAAGTAGCTAGGATTACAAGTGCCTGTCACAATGTTGGGTTATTTTTAGAGACGAAGTCTCCCACTAGCTCAGGCTGGTCTTGACCTTATGAGCTTAGGCGATCCACCTGCCTCGGCCTCCCAGAGTGCTGGGATTACAGGTGTGAGCCACTGTGCCCGGCTTACTTTTCTATTTTTCGTAGAGACAGGGTCTCACTCTTGCTCAGGCTGGTCTTGAACTCCTCACCTCCAGGGACCTTCCTGCCTCCCAAAGTGCTAGGAATATAGGCATGGGCCACTGCACCCAGCCTTGTTTTCCTCCCTGGTTCTAGTGCGCTGCTCTTGGCAGCTTCCTGTGGCTTCTCTAGTTCCCTACTCCTGCAGGACAGGCAGCTTCTCCATCATCCAGCTCTGGCACATGGCAGGCAGCAGCCTCCAGAGGCCAGCAGCCTTCCTGGGCACTCCCCTTGGAGTAGATTTCTGGTGAGTTCTGCAGGGCAAGTGAGCTCAGCACCACAGTGACTTCTTTGCCATCCAAGGAGCCATAACCATGTCTTGCTAACAAAATCTAGATCTTAGCCCTAGAATGGCCCCTTCCCTGGGGCTTTATCTCAACATTAGGGGTAACAGCTTTTCCTTATATCTGCTATTCATATACTCTTTTTTCTTTTCTTTTCTTTTTTTTTTTTGCAGTTTTTGGCCAGAGCTGGGTTTGAACCTGCCACCTCTGGCATATGGGGCCGGTGCCTTACTCCTTTGAGCCACAGGCGCCACTCCTATTCATATACTCTTTAGAGTTTTCTTTACTTTTTACTACCCAATCTTTCATTACTCTAATTACCAATTAGTCTATGTATCAAAATTTCTCTGTTCAAATTACTAAATGTTTTTGTCTCCTGGTTGGACTCTGACTGATCCAGGAGACAAAGGGGGTGAAGCAGGGGTTGCATATGGTTGGATAAGTGAAAGTTTAGTGATTGGAGCATATTGGGAGAATTCTGATAAGGGAGCCTAGCAAATATCCCAGGGGATGGTGCTAATATGCTACTAGGATGGCTCTTGGAAGCTAGAAGAAAGCAATGACCCACAGTAAGTGAAGCAGAAAAGCCAAAACTGCTATGGAAGATAAAACTCTGAGAAGTGGGCATCCTTGAGTGAATACACTGTGAAGAGCTGGAAAATCTACCAGCAACTATATTCCTTAAGAAGAGAGGCTGCAGGATATCTCAGAGGGATAAGTAATCTCTGGTGAGAGGGACACTGGTATCATTGTGGCAGTCCTCTGTAAGCCCGGAGCTGACTCCCTAAAAGCAATGATGATGACAGGATTCCACATAATAGAGATCAGATGGTAGCATTTAAGCATCAGAAATGAGGTGGATTCAATGGACGTTGTCGGGTAGGGTTGTTGTTCTATAGAGAGCTATGCAGGTGATTAATAGGACATGGCAGGAGTGGTAATTTCCATTATGTCTTTATTATATTCACCAATCTGGCCCCTGAAAAACCCAGACAGATCCTAAAGGATTAACATGGACTGCTGCAAACTCAACATGCCGAGGCTCCTACTTGAAACCGTTATGGCAGATGTGGTGTCTTTGCTGAAGCTGATTAATACAGCCTCAGGTACCTGGCTTATGATCTAATAAATGATTTTTCTTCCATCTCTATCAAGAAGGAGGATCAGAAAAAAATATGCATTCACTTTAAATGGGTAAAAGTATACATTTGGGACTAGGCAAAGTGGCTCCCTGTAATCCTAGCACTCTGGGAGGACAAGGCAGGAGGATTGCTTGAGTTCAGGAGTTGGAGACCAGCCTGCACAAGAGCAAGAGCCCATCTCTACCAAAAATAGAAAAAATTAGCTGGGCATGGTGGGTGCTGTAGTCCCAGCTACTCAGGAGGCTGAGACAGGAGCATTGCTAGAGCCCAGCAGTTTGAGGTTGCTGTGAGCTATGATGATACCTCTGTACTCTGGAGCAACGGAGTGAAACCCTATGCCAAAAAAAAAAAAAAAACCCACCCCCACATACACCCTGCCTATGTTATCTGTCTCATCTTCTGATGTCTAGCCCAAATGGACCTAACTGGACATCTGAAGAATGTCCACAACACTGGTGATATTATGTTAATTAGACAGGACAGACAAGAAATGGCAAGTATGTTGGAGTCTTTACTAAGAAATATATACTCCAGAGGGTGAAAAAGAACCTTTAAGATTCAAGGACCTGGCCAAGTGCAGTGGTTAATGCCTGTGATCCCACCACTCTGGGAGACTGAGGTGGGTGGATCTCCTGAGTTCAGGAGTTTGAGACCAGCCTGAGCAAGGGTGAGACCCTGTCTCTAAAAATAGCCAGGCACCATGGTGGGTGCTTATAGTCCCAGCTACTCGTGAGGCTAAGGCAAGAGAACTGCTTGAGCCCAAGAGTTTGAGGTTGCTGTGAGCTATGACGCCATGACACTCTACCCAGGGAGACAAGATGAGACGCTGTCTAAAAAAAAAAAAAAAGATTTAAGGGCCTGCCACATCAGTGGAATGTGTAGAGAGATCCAGTGATCCAGGGAATCCAAAATAAAAGGCAAATTATTTCATCTCACCTCTCTCACCCCTAAGAAAAAAGTGCAATGTCTGGTGAGCCTCTACAGATTCTGGGGGCCCCTTTCCAGACTTAGTAATTCTGCTTCAACTCATATAACTGGGGGTACAAAGAGTTGCCAACGTTGAGTGGGGTCCAGAATAGGAAAGGTCTTTACAGCTGGTTCAGGCCTACCCTTGGCAGATACGAGCATATAGCCGTGGTATTGGAATATCTTTGAAGAAACTACGTGGCATTTTGGGAAAGCCCCAGTAGAGTTATGTAGACACACAGCGTTCTGGAGCAAGTTCATGGCATCTGCATTAAGAGCATTATAAACTTTTGCTAAACAGCTTCTGGAATGCCACTGGAGCCTAATAGAAATGGAACAACTGACCATGATCATCAATGTTCGTGCAGCCCTTCCTAGGCTCAGTTCTATCAGACTCACCAATTCCTTAAGTCAGGTGAGCCCAGCAGCACTCTAGGATGCAAAGAGTATACCTCTTTGAAGGTATTGAAAGAGTTTGATTGAACTCAAACAAGACCAGGGTACAGAATAAGAGGTACAAGTATGCCGCCCCACCCTGTGGCCGAGAGCCCCATGTCATCCACCACTGTGGCACCAGTACCTCTCCTTTGGCTTACATGAACGGTGGCTGCATGGGGAGGTGGGAATCTTGGTGACTATCTGAAAGAAGAGGAAAAGAAGCAGAGCTTGTTTCGCAGATGGGTTGGCTCAGAGGATGCAAGCTGGGAATAGACTACTGCTGCACTCGAGTCCTATTTTGGATTGTCCTGAAAAATAGCAGTGAGGGAAAATCCTCTCAGTGGACAGAGCTTTCGCAGTGCCCCTGGATACCCGCTCTCTATGGAAAGAGAAAGAGCACCCGAGTCACGTGCAGTGGCAAATGGCTTGACTGGTTGGCCGCGGACTTAAGATGAGAAGATAAGGGACAAGGAGACATGGCAAAGAGACATGCGAATGGCCATGTGGGAAAAGATCTTTGTGTGACACATCAATTCCCATCAGAGGGCATCCTCCATGGAAGATGCAGTACATAAGTAAGTAGACAGAGCAACTGGGTCAGGTGACATTAGCCGGCTTCTGTCATTGGTTGGTTTGGTGCTCACACAATGGGAACATGAATGGAGACCCATGGTGGTACGAAATGAAAGCTATCACTGGGCACAACAGCATGGGGTCTGACTCACCAAAATTCATTTTCATACTGCCAACCAATGCCATGCCCCGATACGGCACCATCATTCCTCAAAGAGATCAATTAGCCACACGATGACAAGTTGATCACATTGGATCCCTTCCACTCTGGATGAGGCAACAATTTTTCTTGATTGGAATTGACACAAATTCTGGGTGTAGATTTGCCTTTCCAGCCACAAGACCTGTGATGGTTAGTTTTTTTCTGTCAAATTGTCTGGGCTATGGTACCCTTATTCGATCAAATGCTAATCTAAGAGTTACTTTGATGGTATTTTGTAGATGTGATTAACAGCCTCAGATAGTTGACTTTAAAAGAGATTATCCTTGATAATTTTCATGGGCCTCGTTTATTCAGTTGAAGGGCTTTCCAAGGTTCCTTTGAGGCATAAGAAATTCTGCCTATAGACTGCAGCATCAGTTCAGCCTGCTGGCTTGACTTAGGGATTTTTTTTTTTTTTTTGAGACAGAGCCTCAAGCTGTCACCCTGGGTAAAGTGCTGTGGCATCACAGCTCACAGCAACGTCCAACTCCTGGGCTCAAGTGATTCTCCTGCCTCTGCCTCCCAAGTAGCTGGGACTACAGGCACCCACCATAACACCCAGCTATTTTTTTTGGTTGCAGCCATCATAGTTGTTTGGAGGGCCCGGGCTGGATTCGAACCCTCCAACTCAGGTGTATGTGGCTGGTGCCTTAGCCACTTGAGCCACAGGTGCTGAGCCTTTTTTTTTTTTTTTTTTTTTTTTTTTTTGAGACAGAGTCTCACTTTATTGCCCCAGGCTGGAGTTCCATGGCATCACAGTTCACAGCAACCTCAAACTCCTGGGCTCAAGCGATCCTCTTGCCTCAGTCTCCCAAGTACCAGGGACTATACATGCCTGCCACAACACCCAGCTAATTTTTCTATTTTTATTTTTTTAGAGATAGAGTCTCACCTTATCACCCTTGGTAGAATGCTGTGGCGTCACAGCTCACAGCAACCTCCAGCTCTTGGGCTTAGCTCTTGCCTCAGCCTCCTGAGTAGCTGGGACTACAGGCACCTGCCACCACGCCCGGCTATTTCTTTGTTGCAGTGTGGCTGGGGCCCAGTTCAAACCCGTCACCCTTGGTATATGGGGCTGGCACCCTACTCACTGAGCCACAGGCACCACCCCTTTTCTATTTTTAGTAGAGACAGGGATCTCACTTTCACTTAGGCTGGTCTCGAATTCCTGAGCTCAAGTGATCCATCTGCCGTGGCATCCCAAAGTGCTAGAATTACAGTCATGAGTCAACACACGTGCCCTGCCTTATGGATTTTGGATTGCCTATCTAGCCCCCACCATTTCATAAATCAGTTCCTTGCAATAAGTCATTATATGTATATATATATATGTAATGTATATATACGTGTATATATATAAATGTATACACACACACAAAATCTTCTACTGATCCTGTTTCTCAGGTAGAGTCCTGACTGCTGTTGCAAGGCCTGTGCCAGCATCACTATGATTTGAATGTATGCGTCCTGCCAGAATTCATATGTTTAAACTTCATGGTGATGGTATTAAGAGGTGAGGACTTGGGGAAGTGATTAGGTCCTGAGGGCCCTGCCCTCATGCAGGGATTAATGCTCTGATGGAAGAGGCTGAAGAAAGCTCCCTAGTGCCTTTTGCCCTCCTAGATCCTCCTCCAAGTGAGGATGCTACATTCATCCACTCCGGGGGAGTCAGCAACAAGGCGCCATCTTGGAAGCAGAGACAGCCCTCACCAACCACCACATTTGCAGGCACCTTGATCGTAGAATTCCCACCCTGCAGAGCTATGAGAAATAAATTTCTCACATGCTTCTTTGTAAATTACCCAGTCTAAGGTATTTTGTCACAGCAGTCGGAACTGACTAAGATGCTATCTGAGGGCTTCTAAACAATAAGGAACAGCAGTGGGCAGTGAACCTCCCACTCCCAAATCGCCTGTTTCCAGGGCACTGACCTGAGGACTGAGCGCCTCTCACGTGGTATTTGCTAATCTGGACTTGATGTTAAGGGAAAAAAACAGAGATGAGGAAAACCATATTTGGGGCCAGAACTCTCTGGGCTGGTAATCAGTGCTGCCCACTGATGCCTGGTAAGTGTTAACAACCACAGATGGTGGTAAGTCACATTTTGTAATGCTGTCCATTGATGGTAGGAACGTAACCACAGAGTGTAGCCAGCCTGGTGGGTGGGGACAGATTAATCCAAAGAAGACTTCTGCTGAAGAGTCACCCCTTGAGTTAATGGGCAAGTGTTGATGTTGGGAGGGGAAGGCAGAGGGTCCCTGCAAGACGAATACTGAAACTGGTCCCTGCAGTCCCGTATGTGTGAAGTGACCAGGTCAAGCCCTGAAAAGGGTCAGAAGCTGAGGAATGCTCCATCGACCAGTCAGAGCAATGAGGGATGCTCCCCTGGAGTCAGGAATATTGAACTGAAAATGAGAACAGTCAGCGTTCAGCATGCGGAAATTACTTTTCTGGCTATCCGATTGTGACTTTGTGAAAATAAGTTTAGGAAGCCACTGAGCTGTTTTGACTGATGCACTGATTTCACAGCTGGGGTTTTTCTTCTTCTCACGCTGGGCCCAGGTGAGAGGATATTCATTAGTGTAGGCCAGCACAGCAGTGCATTAAAATCCAGCAAAATCCTTAGGAAAATGCCAGCCTGAAGCAGACCTGGCCAGCCGTAGTTTTAAAGAACAGGCGGGGGTGAATGCTGGTGACTCGGATTAGCAAATAACATCCCAGACAATCCTCGACCACAAAATAGTGCTCACCCTGGAAAGCTACAAAATTAGAACTTTAAATATCAGCTAGTTACAAATTAAGACTATTTTATTTACCTTCCTCACTTCTGGGAGGCCACATCTTTCTGCCTAGGTGGCTACCACAAGGAGAATGAATAGAATTACGTATTTGGGAATGATGCCACATGTTTGAGTTGGGTCTATTAAGGCTCACATCCCATGTCTTGAGTGAAAGAACAGGGATCTTTTCAAAGGAGTTGGGTTTTTCCAATTCTTTTTGATCCAGGTTTCCAGACCCTAGGAAAGGGTCAAGGAGAGATCTGGGGACTTCAGCTCAGGAGACCATTGTAGAGAGTCTGAGAGCTCCACCAAACTCAGGTTCCCAGTGAAGGGAGCGACCCCACGAGTTGAACCATAGGTAGTGGGAATGACAGGAGAGCAGGCTCCTTCAAGGTCAGGAACTGGCAAAAGTGTCTATAGCACCTCTGTCTCCTCTGCTTTCCCCCCAGAGCAGTCCTCTCATGCTTGGCCTGTCCTGAGCCCAGGCATTCCCAGCCTCCCCTCCACATGCTCAGCCAGGCCTAGGTCCTGGGTGCATGCTTCTCCTCCCCTGTATTAGCTTCGTTCCTTTACATCTACATTCTAGGCTCATGGGCAGGAAAATTACCAGGTGACAGTTTCCCATTGTTTTTAAAATTAGGAAGCAGGGCCAGGCACAGTACCTCACACCTGTGATTCTCACCATCTCTTAAAAAAAAAAGAAGAAGAAGAAGAAGGTGCAGCACCCGTAGCATAGTGGTTACGGCGCCAGTCACATGCACCAAGGCTGGCGGGTTCAAGCCCGGCCTAGGTCAGCTAACCCACAATGACAATTGCAACAACAAAAATAAATAAATAAATCAGAAGGAAAAAATGAACATTTAAAAAGAAGAAGAAAAATTAGCTGGATGTTGTGGTGTGCACTTGTAGTCCCAGCTGCTCAAGAGACAGAGGCAGGAGGATCACTTAAGTGCAGGAGTTCAAGGTTGTAGTGAGCTATGGGTCAGTCACTGCATTCCAGCCTGGGCAACAAAGCAAGACCGTCTCTCTGAAAAAAAAAAAAAAAGGAAAGAAAGAAGAAAATCAGGCAGCAGGCTTTAGAATAGAACTCTGGTCAAAACTCCATGTTATACATAGCTTGGCGTCTCACCCCTCCCTCATTTTATAGATGAGGAAACTGACCCCTGGGGAGCAGTGACCACCCAAGGCCACACTATGAGTTCATGGCAGAGCTGAGGCTGCATTCCTCAGGAAGTCAGCCTCAAGACTTCCCCTGAGGGGCCAGGCATGGTGGCTCCACCTGTAATCCTACACTCTGGGAGGCTGAGGCAGGTGGATTGCTTGAGCTGGAGTTTGAGACCAGCCCCAGACTCTGTCTCTAAAAATATCTAAGTGTTGTGGAGGGCGCCTGTAGTCCCAGCTACTTGGGAGGCTAAGGCAAGAGAATTGCTTGAGCCCAAGAGTTTGAGGTTGCTGTGAGCTATGATGCTACAGCACTCTACTGAAGGCAACAAAGTAAGACTTTGTTTTAAAAAAAGAAAATGAGACCTCCTTGGAGCATTCCTTTCTCATCTGTTCTCTTGCATATGCAAGGTACTTCTCTTGTTCTGCTCTTTCAAAATAATACAGAAATTCTCATTTGTTCATCTGGTAAAGCAATATAGAGACTGTCCCAAAAGAGAGCAATGGGTTCCAGATCCATTTTTATTGAATATTCATTCTGTGATCGCATGTTGAATGTAGCAAGTTTCCGTTTGAGTTGGGTTTGACTTCTGCTAAGACATTTGTTTCCTCTGAGCACCTCGTGCCAGATGGCAGGGACCAGGAAGTCTGGGAAGCAGTTTCTTCACTAGCGGGTAAGCCACGCACAGACAGGCAAGAAGGAAATGTTCAGATTCACCAGGCTATACTTCTGGTGCCCACAAATGGAGACAGAAATGGAAACTACCTCTCCTCTCCTTGTCCAGGATAAACGGAATAACCAGACCAACTAGGCCCTGGTTTCCCTCCAGGCTAAGCCACCATTTGAAGGATTCAAATCATCACTGCTGCTGCCTAGCACAGTCTATCTGTAGGGCGGCTGTCACTCATTCCCACCCACTACTGCCCAGGCAGGTCTGGTCCTGCTGATGGATGCTGAGTCAAGGCTGAACCTAACAATGGCCTTTCCCAGGCTGCTGTGGAGGTGCCTACTAGGCTCTCCTCCTCTACCTTCAGGCAACAGGCAATCCAGGTCTCCAGCCTTCCCAGCAAGTCATCTCAAGGGGATAGAGAGTTCGTGAACTCATGTTAGAAGAAAGTGCTACAGTCACCTCCAAAGTACTCCCCCTGGGAAGCTGTGCACCAAGGCCAACACCTAGTCTACCCCTCAAAGCAATTTTTCTAGGATGAGTTCATGAACTTAATTGTCATGCCTTGTGAGATGATAGCTCTGATGGCCATTTCAGAAAAAGAGTTCCAAAATTATTTTGAAGGGTGGACTAGGGGCTGATGTCAGTGCATAGCTTCCCAAGGGGAGTACTTTGAGGGCAACCATAGTGATATTCAGCAGAGTACGTAACACTTTTTCTTTTTTTTTTTTTTTTTTTTTTGAGACAGAGCCTCAAGCTGTCCCCCTGGGTAGAGTGCCGTGGCATTACAGCTCACAGCAACCTCCAACTCCTGGGCTCAAGCGAGTCTCCTGCCTCAGCCTCCCAAGTAGCTGG
>CAUYQS010044206.1:0-39319 GCA_963574585.1 Otolemur crassicaudatus | reverse complement strand
TCAAGAATGGAAGAAAAAGTATCCAATGTACTCAGCCCTACTATGAAACTAATTTATAGCTTTCATAGGAAAGCTATAACCCAATTATAGCCCAAGAATTCAGGAGAAGAGGAAAGGAGGTGAAGGGAGGATGGGTGGAGGGAGGGTGATTGGTGGGATCACGTCTATGGTTTATCTTTTAAGGGTACATATGAATCTTTATAAATGAAGAATATACATGTCTTAACACAATAACTAAGAAAATGACATGAAGGCTGTGTTAACCAGTTTGATGAAAATATTTCAAATTGTATATAAAAATAGTACACTGTACCCCATAAGAAAAAAAAAAAGAACTGAATTATTGCAGTTCAACATTTGCCACGGACACGAATCTTATTTCAGAGTTGCTGAACCTCAATAAATGCCATTCTAATAATTAATATATATTTATATTATTTATAATAATTATATTATTATAAAAATTGTATATATATACAGTTTTTCCAAGAACTTCCAAGTCTCCGGGTCTTCATTTCTGAAGGGTCCTGTGTCACATAAAACTTTGGTTTTATACATTTGTGCTTTTCTCCTATTGATCTGTCTTTTGTTATTGGATGTGTGTTGGGGAGTGTTTAGAAAATGACATCCCACCTATGGTGCTTTGATGCGCCAAACAAAAGGAGCAGCCTGGAGGGCTCTCCAACCTTCCCATCCCCACTCCCAGCCCCCAACTCCTATCTCTCTCCTATCTCTCCTATCTCCCTGTCTCTCCCAAAGCACAGGATGAAGCTCTTCTCTGAAGTTTCCTTATTTACCAAGAAACCAGACCCTGCAAAAGGGACACAACTGACTTTGATTTCTTCCCTGAAATTTCATTAATTGGAGGTTAAAATTCATATCACAGATGAAGAGACTAAAAATTAAACATTACACTTAGCCCTCGGACAAATTTTGAACTTTGTCCCAAATCATTATTTGTTCCCTGGTCCCTTCAATTTCCAAAGAGATCATTCACAAGATAATGTCTGCCTCCAGGGTCCAGTCCTCTCTCTTAAAATCATTTACTGCTACACGTCCCATCTCCCCTTCCTCTCTGAAGAAGGGGATATAAGCTGGACCTCTCTGGGTAATCATTCTCCTATGAGTCTCCTGTGCTATACAAATTAAATAAATTTTGTATACCTTTTTCTCTTAACAGTCTGCATATTGTATGTTCATTTTCGGCAATTCTTCAAAGAGAGAAGATTTTCCCTTTCTATCCTATAGGTATCAGCTGGGAACCTTGTGGTGGCCAACAAAAAAAATATATTACTTTTTTCTCCTGCAATATGCTCTTTAACTCAGCAATTTCACTTCCAAGAATTTATCTTAAAGAAATAATAACAGATATGTGAAAAGACATTCATCATTGCAAAGTTTGTATGACAGATATAATTAGAAGCTCCTTAAATGGCCAAATGTAAAGAATTGTTTTGAAAATAATAGCAACATGTTTATATCATAAAATAGTATTCTGCCATTTAAAATCAGTCTATAGAAAAATTATCAATGACATGAGAAAAAGCCATAGCGTACTATCAAGAAAAAAAAGTACCTTAATTATATCTATGAAAACCATCACTAAAAAGCTAAAAATGATTACCTTTGGGGGCAGTGGGATTATTATGGTGGTTTGTATTGTATTCTGAAAATGAATTGCTCTTATGATCAGATCTTAGCATACTATACTTTTTAAAGAAGCAAGTTTCTATTTATTGACTGCTGAAGCTCTAGAGCCCTGAAAGGAAGGAGATTTGTGTGGGAAGCTGTCCTCAGGAGTAGGAGAGCTGGCCAAGTGTGGTAGCTGAAGAGGAAGGTGAGGAGAGCTTTCCAGGGCAGGTGATGAGCTCAGGCAGAGGGAGATGGCCAGTGGGGTGCCCAGGGTGGCTGGAGCTGAGGGTCAGAGGGATACAGGAGTAAAGGAAAGGATCGCTATGCTCAAAGCAGGACACAAGCGACCACACAGCTGGCCACACAGCTGCCAATTCCAGAAAGCCCTGATAATCCCAAATCCTTTGAGAAGGATCCGGTGACCTGCTTCATCAGGGAATGGAAGCAGCCACTGGCATAATTCAAAGGCCATGATGAAAGTTTCAGCAGCTCCTCTGATTAAAACTGAAAATCCACAGCTCTCCAGCTAATCCCTTGGTGAAAGGGGAAGATTAGCACGAGTCACAGCCCTGATAACTCCACCTTTTGAATTGCATGTAAAATTTCAGGCATCTCCCTGGAGAGCCCAAGCTGGACTATTGCCATTGCTTTCCCACTAATTGGAAAACTATAATAAGAAAGTAAACATTGCCGAGTCCGTAATAACCTGGATAATAGAGCAGCCTGCCTTGCACTCCCTGATTACTAAATACACTTGCATAGATTGAAAGGATGAATGATGGGGGCTATCCTAAGCCTTTGGTTTCACTGTGTTTTTCATTATATTAAAACAATAGCATCTGCATTGAGAGAGATCATTTGGTCCAGAAAACCTTTGATCTCCTTTGGGGTGGCTTGGGAGGCTTTGCAGATTTGAATGACTCCCTCTGGCAACATAAAGACATCAGCTTTCTTCGGCCACAGCTGAATCATCAAACCTCAGATGGAGGAGGAGGCAGGTGCCGCAGTGAGGCTGTCACTTCTTCATTCCTCCTTTTTGGTCCAAAGCATTTTACATCTACGGGCTGCAGTGTCTTAGGCTATCACTGTGTGGAATAGAGGAAGCCAGGCAGAGTCCGTCAGGGAGAAAGGAATTGGAGCTTCTGTGCAGAATAGACATAGAGTCCAGTTCTGCTACCACCCAGGCACTACCTCCCTGCTCAACCTGGTCACAAGTCCAGAGAGCCATGTGGCCATAGCCTGCCTGCTCTCCCTGGGGAAGACCCAGTCACCCATCATGAAGCCACAGAAGGAATTTCAGGAAAGGAAAGCAATGCCTTACATCCTCAGCCCTGGGTGGCCCTTAGTCAGACAAACAGCACAAGGACCCAAGAACTCCCCCTCATGCAGAATCCACTGATTTTCTAACTGATGTTTTCCCAGATTTTTTTCTAAGGCTCTCCTGCTTTTACCGCTGATTTCTATAGAGTTAGTGAAGCATGGGAATGGGGCAGGAGCGTGCAAAATACTGTGCCGGGACGTTGACTTTAATTCAATCACTCTACCTTGCTTTTTCTTGCCTTAACCATATTAAGGTATTAAAACGTGCTGAGGCTATTAAAATTGTGGACAACATTAAAGGAAATATAATAGAGTGGTATGCTTTTTAAAGTATCAGATTTAACACACTCAGAGAAAGCATTAATGACATTTTAATGAGCAGTCAGCTTGCAGTGATTTTACAAGTAATGATTACCTTCATTCCAAAAACTATCCTGGTAACTATCACCGCAGTGATGTGAGCAGTTAGCAGAGGTACGTATGCCTAAGAAAACCTCTCCAGGAATAGACCACAAGTTAATTTGCATAAGAGTAGCAGAGGTGTTAACTGGTGAAGATGTCTAGACTTCCTACAAAGGACTGTATTTTTTTTAATGGGTTCCTAGTTTGGGATAAAATCACAGGACTGCTTCACAGGTTGTTAACAAAGGAGTGTGAACTAACATAAAATCTTAAGGTTCCCCCCAGCAGCTGACTGACTGGAACCCCCTCTTGGCCAAGGGATCCCTTAAAACTGAGTTGCTAGCCTGGAGAAAGGAGATCAGAGTCTATACGTCATCATGTCCCTCTGCCTCCTTAGAGATGTCATTTGAGACATTAACAGACCTAAGACCATGCAAGACACATCTGTAGGTGGACAACAAACCACTTGGGTCTGGGCATCTGTCCTGTAGTTTGTCTCTGATTAACAGACGCTTATCAGAATTCCCTTTTGGCAGTCCTTTTCACTAACTCCTGGTCTATTAGACAAAGCTAACTCTTTTTTTTTTTGCAGTTTTTGGCCGGGGTCAGGTTTGAACCCACCACCTCTGGTATATGGGACCAGCACCTTACTCCTTTGAGCCACAAGCACTGCCCCCAAAGTCTACTCTTTCAGCCAGTTGTCAGCTAAAGAATCTTTAAGCGCCCCCTACAGTCTGTAAGCTGCCCCCCACCCCGTCTTTGAGTGCCCTACCTTTGGGGGCCAAATCAATGTATGCCTTCCACATGCTAATTTATGACTTTACATGTGATTCTTTTCTCCCTCAAATGTATAAAACCAAACTGTCACGCCACCACCAAGACTCTACTTGCTGAAGATGTCTTGGGTGTGGCTCCATGTTAAGGTCCTCAAATTTGTCTCAGAATAAAGTGCTTTAAATTATTTTATAGAGTATGGCTTCTTTTCCATCAATGGAAAGATGCTTCTGATAAATGCAAAGCAACTTTCCACAGGATACTGTGAATACCATTTCCCTTTGCCTTGAATAAGCAGTGGGAAATGAACAACACTTGAATTGCAGAGAGCATTTAGGGCCCCTTGTAAGGTGGGTGTGTTAGCCCACAAGCCACAGGAGAGGAAGGGGTGAAGGGCGGGGCAGAATAGGAAGGGAGGAAGAAGAAGATGTTGCTGGACGAGTGTAGGGGGTCCTTGGCTTTGTCCCCAAGACCATGCCATTGTGTCAAGCCCTGCATATTGGGGTTATACAAACTTTTTAAAGAAGAATTTTCAAATGTATGATGATTCCTTCCACCTTATAATATTATCATAGCTAAGGCCTATTAGAGCAGGCTTTCTCAAGTTTTAATAGGTGTCTGAATCACATGAAGATGTTGTTAAAATGCAGATTCTGATTTGGTCAGTATGGGTTGGGGCAGAAGATTCCCATATTTCTAACAGGTTCATAGGTGATGTAGATGGGCCTGGGCCATGAACCATACTTGGAGGGCAATGTTACATAGTGTTACCATGAGCCAGGCACTGTAGGCACGGTGCAGGGGTCTTATGTGCAGTGTTTACTCATCACAACAAACTTAGATGGATACCATTACTTTTCTCCTCTTTTATAGATGGAGAAAGGTAGATACAGAGAGGTTATATAACTTGCCTAAGGTCACACAGCCAATAAGGAATGAGCCAGGATTTGACCCCAGGCAGTCAAGTGTTAGGCTTTGGGTATCGGTGGCAGCCAACTATAAAAAATCAAGTTTAATGGGCAGTGCCTGTGGCTCAGTGAGTAGCTGCTGGTTTACTTGTCCTTCTGCCCTGCCTGCCTCCCCAGACCTGTGAGCGCCTTTTAGCAGGGCCTGCTCTGCATAAGCTCAGAGCTTAGCCCTGGGCTGGCTCCAAGTACTTGCTTGATAAATGTAGTCAAAGAGCTGTGTTGAAGAAATGTCAACAAGCTGAAAGCTGAGCCTGTATGTGTGAGTTCACACTGGGATAGGGGAGTGTAAGGAATTATATCTGTAAGAATTAAACCTAATTTTTTATTTTTTTGAGACAGAGTCTCACTTTGTTGCCCTCGGTGGAGTGCCATGGCACCCACCACAGCGCCCAGCTATTTTTTCTGTTGCAGTTTGGCTGGGGCTGGCTTCGAACCCTCCAGTGCCCTACTCACTGAGCCACAGGCACTGCTCATTAAACATTTATCAGGTCTGGGGAGGCAGGCAGGGCAGAAGTTCAAGTAAACCAGCAGCTCTGATGGAGCGTGGCCACGCTGGGATCTCGGTATACCCTGGACAGGCTCACATGTCTAACTAACATGCATGTAGTGAGATTATTGTTTTACTGTCCTTTGGTAGAAGGGAAGGAAAGAAAAGGGAAAACTAAGGTTTTTGTTTCCAAACTCCTACAGCATGCTAGCCCTTAGACATATATTACTTTATTTGACTTCACATCAGACTGAAAGACAGGTAACGTTATCCTGACTTTAAAGCTGTCTGACCCTACCCAAGGTCATAGAGCTAGCCAAGTGTGAGGGGCATCTGAATTGATGTCTAACTGACTCCAAAGCTAGTGCTTTTCCTATATACCACTGTTCCAGCAATCTATGGCTGCAAAAAAAATCCCATAATTTAGCAGCATAAAATAACATCTATTATATTATGCTCAAAGATTTTGTAGGTCAGGAATCCAGAAAGGCCACAGCTGGGAATATTTTCTTTTCCTGGTTATCTTGGGCTAAGATGGCTCAAAGTGGAATGAAAACAGACAGTTAAGTCTGGAGGAGCCACGTCCAAGAGGGCTTCTTTATTCACGGCCCAGTGCCTAGTTGGGAAGGCTTCAGGGTAAGATTGTTCAGCGGGGACAGTCCCTTGGATTGCCTCCTGGTAGCCTCTCCAGCATGGAAATCTCCAGAGAGTCAGGCTCTTCATGGTGGCTCAGGGCTTCAAGAGCAAGTTTTCCAACAAGCAAGGTGAAGGATGCATTCTAGCCTTGAAGTCACAAAACATTACTTCACTTTTCTCTACTGATACACCATTGTTCACAGAGCACAGCAGATTCAAGGGCAGGATATAGACTCCGCTCTGTCTTTTGATGGAAGATGTGCCAAAGAACTTGGGACCACATTTTTAAATCAAATGAGGCTTAAAAGTTCAGACCATTGGGGTGGGGGGAGGTTTAGAAACTGACCCCACCAATGGTTTGTTTTCACCCTCTCTTTTGTTCTGTTTAAACAGATGTACAAAAATCCCTTCAGTGGGACCAGTCCCTGGCCCCTCCCCACACTGGCATGTCACTGTTTTAAACCATCACAATCACATTCACCCAGAGAAACCAACCTTATGTGTAGCTCTTGCCTCTCAGAACACACAGAAACCATTTAGTAACTCAGCCCAGGGTTTGAGGACACCTGACAGCCCAACATGAGTCAACCTGGACGCCATCCAGGGGAGTGAGTTACTGATTGACTGAGAAACATTATTAGAGCAGCGGGGTGATGGCTTGAGGTAGTCGCTGAAATAATTAAAGAGACCACGAGCAAGTAAAGTTTTAGCAAGGAAGGAAAAGTTTATTTTAAAAGCCCAATGCAGTCAGAGTCTGGATATACCTGGAAGATGAACTGAACAGAATTGACTGCAGATTGGATACAGGGCGTGAGAGGAAAAGCCACATAAAAGCCTACTCCAAAGTTTGCACCTGAGCCATGGGAAGCTTGGAGTCATCATTATCCAAGCTGGAGAAGGATGTGGGCAGAGCAGAATGGAGAGGGAAGAGGAGGTGTTCATTTGGGGCATGTTGAGTTAGGGACGCCCACCACACCTCCAAGAGGGGACGGCAAGTGGGCAGTGAGGGGTTTTGGCATTGCCCGGTGGGGGAACCATCTGAGAGGCAGCCATTCTTCAGTAAGGCCTGAATGCCCACAGGTGACAGCAGGAGCAGCCTTCTTCCCGAAAGAAGTGAATATTGGCTTTTGTCAAAATGAGAAAGCAAGTCAAAGGTTAGCGATCAATCAACACGCATGCTGGGTGGCCCCACAGTTGGGAGGTCAGGAGCAGATGGCTCAGACATGAGCATGTCCTTCAGGATATCTTTAAGTCCCCAGCAGGGACTGACGCTCAAGCTGCCCTCAAATCAGCGAGTTAATAGGGATCCTGAGAGCACAGCCTCTGTGACAAGCACTAGAGGAAACACATAGAGGAGCCAAGACACAACCAAGAGTTATCTGGAGTTATGAGAAAAAGTCATAAACCTGTGAAAATGTAAGAAGAAATTCATTAAAAGTCACAGGAAATGTTCAGTGCCTGTACCTCATTGTGTAAGGCGATGGCCACATACACTGAGGGTGGCAGATTTGAGCCAGCCCAGGCCTGCTAAACAATGACAACTGCAACCAAAAGTAGCTGGGCATTGTGGTGGGCACCTGTAGTCCCAGCTACCTGGGAGGTTGAGGCAAGAGAATCACCTAAGCCCAAGAGTTGGAGGTTGCTGTGAGCTGTGATGCAAGGGCACTCTACCAAGGGAGACATAGTGAGACTTTGTCTTAAAAAAAATAATAATAATAGGGCAGTGCCTGTGGCTCAAAGGAGGAGGGCACGGGCCTCATATGCTGGAGGTGGTAGGTTCAAACCCAGCCCCAGCCAAATAATAATAGTAATAAAATAATAAATAAATAAATAATAAAAGTCACGGGAAAAATCAAGGAGCTGATGTAGAATAAAAGAAGGAAGAGCTCCAGCAAATGACTTCTTGTTCAAGACTTTTTGGAGGGGATTTGAGTATAAAATCAGGGGAAGTGAGACCTGCTTGGATTAGAGCAAGTTATGTGCTAAACAGCTCTAGCACAATCCACCTCTGGTTTCCTTCCATAAGCCTTCTGAGACGTAATGCTTCTCTTTGTTGATAATGGATTTTAGGAATCATTTCATTATGGACATTATGTTAATGATTTTCAAACTACAGTATTTTAGGAACTTATTAAAAAAATGGAACTCTAAGCCATATCTATAGGAATTTTGGTTCATTAAGTGATTTTTGAGAAATTTTTCTCTATGCGTTATGTCCATCAGCCCCATGGTGGTTAAAAAAAAGCCTAAGAGACTAGAATCCAGACTCCAGTCCCTGTTGAGAGTAAACACCCCCCAGGGGAGCATTACCCTAATGAGCCATCATTACGGTCACGGATGGGAGTGAGCAGGTAGTTGCCAGGTCCCAGGGGATTGGGCTTGGGCGGCAACAGTCAGCAGGATTTATTTTTATTTATTTATTTATTTTTTTTTGAGACAGAGCCTCAAGCTATCCCCCTGGGTAGAGTGCTGTGGCATCACAGCTCACAGCAATCTCCAACTCCTAGGCTCAAGCGAGTCTCCTGCCTCAGCCTCCCAAGTAGCTGGGACCACAGGTGCCCGCCACAGTGCCTGGTTATTTTTTGATTGCAGCCGTCATTGTTGTTTGGTGGGCCTGGGCTGGATTCAAACCTGCCACCTTAGGTGTATGTGGCTGGTGCGTTTGCCACTTGAGCCACAGGCACTGAGCCCAGTCAGCAGGATTTAAGGGGTCTTGATGATTTGCTGACCCATTCAGAACTCATGAGTCTCCATTTCAACCACATGTCATTATCATTATCTTCATTCTAATGAAATAGAAAACAAAAAATTTGGTTTAAATCCATTTCTGGAAAACACAATGAAGTATATTCACCTAGCACGGATTTGTGTTTCTCTTCCAAAATGAAGGAATAAAAGCAAACCACTCAGGTTAGATTCTCTTCCCTTCCTGCTTTTGATGCCACTGGGCATTGCCATTTTTGAAATCAGGCTGTTTATAACACAGTAACATGATAGTATCACACCCCAGCTACGGCTAATCACTAGAAAAAAAGGATGTTTGTTATCTCTTAATTATTGACCCCTATATAGAACCACATGTTGAAATGTGTTAACTATGGTTCTTTGAAGGCAGAGCAGTGACAAATCCATGTGTACATGGGTGTTGGGCCCTGGGTTCGCTGCCGTGACAACCTTACAACAGTCTCTGGCATGTCGGGAAACAAGCACAATCACGGCACACCCTGCTTTCCTTATTTTATGGCTGTTTAAAGAGACCAACTTCCTGAGCAGTTGTTCACACTGCGTGATGAAGAAATGACTCTGCCCAAGATCACCGGCTGAGACGTGGTGTCGCTAGAATCCGAACTCGGGTCTGTGTGACTCCAAAACCATTCCCTTTATACTTTTTCATTGTGGAAAGCACACCTGGATCAATTTTTAGTTTAGCCGTTTCCCCACAATCAATCAGACTGAGAAGTAGCGACAGGTCTCTTACCTCCCCTGCTCTAGGTCAGTCCAGGATCTAATTTGATAGGAAGACCCCGTTTGGTAAAGAGAAGCATCTTGCGTACACCAAAAATAGTACAGAGAAAATTAAATGATCCTATCACTTGAGTGGTAGGGAATGAGTTCCAGAGAGCCCCTTTGTACAAGCATAATCAGGGGATGGCGCATAAAATGCGTACAAATACAGTCCGTTCTTCACCCTTGGTAATCATGGCTTCATTCAACCCTTTAAAGCACTATGAATAAAAGTTGCCTCATGCCAACATAACAGCACCACAGTCCCAGGACTGGCAGGTGGACGGGGCTGAGGGAAGGAAGGAAGTAGTGAAAAATGGATGAAGCAGTCACTGAAATCAGGAAAACAACCAGCCAAACTGAGCGCCTTCTAACCTAATGCATTTAAATTGGACCCGGTAAAGCGTTGCGCTGGTCGCTCTTGACTGTGCTACGGAGATCTCAGCCGAGTCTGATTCACACACTGGGTGCTTTCTGAAATCCTCTTTCTCAAAGTTGCTGAGACTGGGAAAAGTGGAGGCTGAGGCTGTTTACCAGCTACTCCGCTTTCCCCTGTCTGCGCACACGTTAGGAGGGCACTTCTCGGTCTTTTATTATTGGAGGGGGCCCTGTAACCAGACTCGTAAATTATGTGCTACTTCCAGACAGAGATTTGAGAACTTACAAGGTACTTTCCTCTGGCATGCTAGCTGCCCACTTCAGGGATGGCTGTGCCATCCTGGGTCCTAGAAGGATTGCTACACGCACACAGCCCTTGGCAGCCCTGGATAAGCAGATAATAGGTGAGTGACTGCCTACATGTCTGTGACCTAGGGGCACACATAACGTGTGAAAATGCCTTGTTGTCTGAAGCCACTGAGATTGGGGAGGTTTGTGATGTAAGCCAGCCTATCCTGCTTGACTCAGAAAGCAAGCTTTTGACCCAAGAACAAGCCAAGCAAACTGGGAGCTTTGAGGTTGCAGGAAGACTCTACCAACATCACCTTTAACAAATTACGGATCATCCAAGATTTCTGGTGTTCCATGAAGACTTTTGTTTCTGAAGAACTGCAGTATGAAGTCCCTAAAGCCCTCCTAAGTCTTTTTTGACTTTAAGGGTCATCTCATGATGCTGGATGGTAGGACTTTTAATACCTCATGTGTGCCGTGACCGCTTGCAGACATACTCAACAGACATTAAAGCAGACTGAAAAGTCAGTAAGTTGCCTGGGCAATTACGGTGCTCACCCTTCAACTGCGTTCCTTGCTTTAACATGGTTTGGGATTATGACCATGTGTTCTGGGGCTAGACTACAGCTCTATGACCTATGGACAAATCAGTTAAATCTCAGTTGTTTTTAAACTGTGAAGAGGAAATACTACTACTACCCACCTCATACGGTTATCGTAAAGAATAAACGAATCAATTTAAGTAAAGAGCATGGACCAATGTCCAGCACATAGTAAGCCCTGTGTAAGTATTAGCTATTAATGTGATTAACTTACTGTTATTCTCATTAGTCCATTTTTCTTGCTATCAGTGAATAGCTCTTTTTTTTTTTTTTTTTTTTTTTTTGGTTTTTACTAGACTGGTAAATCTGAGTATGCAGCTAAAAGACTTTTCTTGACCGTAACACATAATTTCAAATAAAAATATAAATTCTAAACACGTTTTGCTCACTCCCAGAGCATTTGATAGCCATTCTGCTGCCATCATTCAGATGATACTGCCTTGGCAGACCTCACTTCAAAGCACTGTGCTGCCACCGACAGCACACATGCATCAAGCCTTGGGCTCTAGGATTCAGGAAGCAATATAGTGACCATTATTTTCGGCTCTTGACACCATCCTTTGAAGAGGTCTCCTTGCTGCACAGCACTCACAGCTCACCAGTTCTGCAGGACACACTGAGCCGTTCATTGCAAGGCAGAAACTTAATCTTTAACTTCTGGTTGAGCTCGATGCTCCATTTTATTGAATGACCCATGGGTTTAAGAGCCCGAGGAACAACCAAACGATGCATCGACATTTTTCAGGTAGTACTAGGTCCCACTAGACTTTCGAAGTGTCTGTCACCCAGTGTCCAAAGCATTTTGGAGGGACTTCTAGAGTTCAGTGTGCTCACAAAGGCCACTTGCTTCACTTCCCTTACCAGCCCCCTCCAGCTGCTCTCCAAGGTGCTAGGGACTTGCCACATGGCACTTGTAATGTGGCACACTGGCAGTCCAATCCACCCTGGGAAGCTCTAGCAGTCAAGTGTCCCTGCATCCTCCATCCCACTGAACTCCAGTTTCAGCCTCTCTCCCAAAGGTGAGTCTGCTCTATAGATCACAATGAAAATGGCAGAAAATAATTTAGCCCTTCTTTCAGCCTTGAAAAGTTTGGGATAGCTCTATTATTTATTTGTTAAGTTCAACTTATTGAGCTGAAGTTTCTATACAGTAGCACTTACTCTTCTTGGGTGTATAATTCTCTAAACTTTCACAAAACACACAGCTATATACCACTATGGTTGTGCGGATTTTAATCCAAAGATTCAGGAACTTCTTCTCTTGGGGTCCCCGTGGGGATGCCAGGGAATCCACATAGGACCACAAATGCAGCTCAGCCTTCTGACTTCTGGACTTACCTTCTTGCCCTTCAGTCTCCCAGACAACTGATCAAAACCACTTTGAATACTTGCCAGTAAAGAGCACGTAAGCCCCCGTCTTCTACTGGGCTCTGAGAGACTGAGATGGCACCTTACAACTAAGCAGAGTTGTTTATAACTGGATTAACTATGACTTTTTATATTTTGTATTTCTGACACTTTGACATCTGGGGCTTTGCTGAGATGGACAGACTGCCTCCTCTCCCAGCCAATTCCTAGAGACAGAAAAGAACCACCTGCAAATGTGCCTTTCATATGCAAACTGACCAGTCCAAAGCCCACATCCCCTCCACCTCCCCAACTGGGTTCTAACAGGGCTTTCACACTGAGCCACTATCTTGGTGCCCTTATGTCCCCAGGGCCAGGTCCCAGACAACTAGGATCAATCCTGTGCCCCAGACCAAGCTCTGAAATTATTCAAACTAGTATATCCAGATCCTGCTTACCCTGCTTTGCCTTGCCTATCTCATGGAAACCACAATAAAGGCTCATGCTCAAGCTTTGCTCTGGCTCTTTCTCCCTCCTGATGGACCTGGGTATTCACCACCTCTTCCCACCTCTGCATAGTAAGACATGGGAAGCACTGCCCTTGTTGGCTCCCTTGGTTGGGTACAGCCATGTGACCAATTTTATCCAATGATTTGGATGCAGAAGAGATATGTATTAGTCCTTCTAGTCTGAGCATGTAATTGCTGAAGTGAGACCCTAGAGCTGCGGTATCTAATGACTTTGGAAGTGTCTTTCACCAAGGTATCTAATGCACTTTGGAGGGACTCCTGGAGCTCATCATGCTCACAAACACCACATGCTTTAGGAGCACCAAGCTTCCCTCGCCAGCCCTCCAGCTGCTCTCCAAGGTGCTAGAGACTGCCACATGGCACTTGCAATGCGGCAGCCACTAACCTCACTTGGCTCCTGAGCATTTGCAATGTGTCTAGTCCAAATGAGATGCACTGTCGGCGTGAAACACTCATGTTGAGTTACGAAGACTCAGCACCGAAAAGCATGTGCGTGTGGGTAGGAGCATATATGCGAATGTATTCATAATTTTTATATATTGAAATTATAATAGTAAGCACAATAAAATACATTATTAAAATTAATTTTACCTTTTTCACTTTATCTTTGTAATGTGGCTTCTCGAAATTTTGAACTCACACAGGCGGCTCCCATTATATTCCCATTGCATAGAGCTGCCCCAGAGCTTTTTTCCCCTCTGCTATAGTAACTGCAAATGTGCCAGATAAAGCCATTTCTGATGGCCAGGGTTCGAGAGTGAGGGCGTCAGTGACGTGGAGAGAGGCTCCCAGCTATCTTCAAAGGCCACGTAAGAAACAAAGCTTTGATTGGTGTAAGCAACTGAGAGTTGGGTTTGCACGTTAATGCAGCACCACCCAGTCTATTCTAACTAACCCAGGGTGAAGATTCCGGGTGGATGCAGGGCAGGTCGTACAGCAGAAAAAGGACAGAGAGGAGCAGACGTTGCTATGTTGGAATGTTGCCTGTGACCGTTCCTGCATTTACAAGTGCACACAAATGTGCGTGTGCACACACATACCTGTTTATTTCATATGGAGAAGGAAGGACCCAGGGCTTGAAATGCTCTTTTTTCCTCTAGGGCAGACATCTTCAAACTACGGCCTACAGGCCAGTTGCGGCCCACCTAGGACATTTATCCAGCCCACCGGGTGTTTTTGCCACTGCTGCCTGTCCTGCCTAGCAGCCAACTGGTCCAGGGGCCTGCAGTCTGGCTCTCCAACGGTCTCAGGGACAGTGAACTGGCCCCCTGTTTAAAAAGTTCGAGGACCCCTGTTCCACCTCAGACCAACTGTGTCTGATGAGACTGCACAGATCATAGGGAGCCTGGCGTGCAGGGATGGTCTATGCTAGGGGTTTAGCTTGGCTGTGTAGCTGCTACACAGGCTGACATATTCTCACCTCATTCCTGCTCAGGGACCATTTCTGATATTTTCCTTTTAGCCCTCACAGTCACAGTGATGCCTCATCCAACCTGCATCCTCAATTCACTCAGGATTCACAATGGTAATGCTAAAGACATAATCCTGGGAACCAACATCTAAAGGAAAATCTGTAAAGTCACAATACAAATGTGGACATCGTCATTTGGTTTTCAACGAGGGAGATCAGAAAGTCTGATTGTAAAGGCGGTGTGAGTGGTTTCTCTGAAGGTAAACTTGCTTCTCTACCAGTTGCCTGTCACAGCTCTGCTCCCTTCTTCATTCTGTTTCTTTCCTGAGTTTTTGTTTTGTTTTATTTTTTTGAGATGAGGTCTAACTCTGTTGCCCAGAGTGCATAGCGCACGGCAACCTCAAACTCCTAGTTTCCAGCAATCCTCCTGTCTCAGTTTTTAGCAGCTGGGACAATAAGTGTGTGTTACTACACCTGGCTAACTTTTAAAATCTTTGTAGAGATGTGGTTTCTGTGTGTTTCCCAGGCTGGTCTTAAGCTCGTCACCTCAAATGATCTGCCTACCTTGCCCTCCCAAAGTGCTGGGGTCATAGACACGAGCCACTGCACCCAGCCTTCTGTTTTGATTAGGGGTATTTTGGCTGTAAGTAAAGCAACTCTTAACAGTGGTTTAAAATAGGAATTTATCTTTCTCACATAAGATGTTTAGAGATAGCCGGTATGGGGCTAGTGTAGCAATTCGCCACTGTCTTTAAGGACCCAGCCTTCACCGAGGCAGGTTGGTGTGTTGCCCCCTGGTTGTAAGATGGCTGTGTTAGTGTCAGGTATTTTACCTGCCCTTAAGACAAGGAAAAGAGGGAAAAAGAAGGAGCCAGCTCCAGGCCCACTGGTGTGGTGGGAGGAGCAGGGCAGATGCTCTGGCCTCACACTTAGGGAAGGAGCATACTTTAGAGAAAGGGCCCTGGTTATAAAAGAGATGTACTTTCTTCTCCTGAATCCATGGGCCTTGACTGGGAAGAAGAGGCAATGTTTTGAGACCTTACTGCCTAGGGATTCTCCTTTTTCCGATATGCAGAAGGGCACTGATTATGCTTGGAACACTGGACCTAGCAGCCTTACAGGACAGGCCTTTGCTTCTTACCCTTTCAGGGATGTTCCCAGCCAGTGGTCACTTTTATGAGGAAAAGTGGTCAATAGTTTAGAAAACAGTACTTGAATAGTTAGAGTGCACACGGCCCAGGGAGGGTCACTCCCAGTCTGTGTCTAGCCCCGTGCTAATCTCACTTCTCCTCCCCTCCCCCACTCCATCACCACCAGCAGTCTCGCCATCCAGAAACACAGCAAATTCTTACCTATCTGAGGGCAGCTGATTGACAACTCATCCCGGCCCCAAACCGAGCAGATAATCACAAAGCGTTATGCTCCTGGAAGCCGTGATATGAACAGGCTGCTCTGGAAGCCTCAGAGCCTTTCCCAGAGCTCGAGGGCCATTGGTTGTTATGAAGCTGAGAGAGAGCAGCTCTGGGGCAAGCCCATCTTGCTCCCACTCTGCTGCCAGCCTGGAGGCTCATTGGAATTTTCCACAACTCCCAACTCAGAGAGGGACGCTGAGCCCCTTCAGCCAAGACAACTCCCACAAGTGGCATTTCTAGCTGGGTAAATTGCCCTGCAGCAAAAAGAGCTGGTGCTAATTTAGTGTTCACTTCTCATCAGCTGAAATGTTTTTATTTTTGGAGGGAATTGGCAAGCTATAATTATTATTGATCTCTGTGACAGCAATCAGAGAAAGCTTTCGTGTGCCCTCCAACTAGCGGGGCCAAAAATAGTGTCTTTCTCAGCCAATCATGGCTTCTCTTTGCTCTGAATTGATTTTATAGCTAAATTGTCATTTAAAGAAAAAAAAAATAAAGTCCTGCATAGTGAATGTGGGTGTCCTGATCCTTCCGCTGTCAGCCTTTCTGGCATATTCATCGGGGCCCCAGTCTTAGAGAATGCCTTACCTGACTTTCAACAGATGGATGTTAATGGGATATTTATTTACAGAATAAAATTAAATTGGAGCTGCATCTTAATGCACAATTTACATAATCAGCTTTGTTCTGAACTGATGAGCTGTTTTCAATAGCACTTGGGACCTTTCTGTCGCAGCTGCCTCAAAGCGGCAGCCACTGAGAATGAAGATTAAACAATTTCCTAAAGCTAGAAGTCTTCATAAGGACCTATTATTCCATCCCAAAGACTTCATCATTTCTCTAGACACCAGCATAGGCTCCAAGATTCATGTTCGCCTCTTGCCACAGTTTGGGAGCAAAAGGAAGATGTTCGATTTGCATTTGGAAACCGTTATAGCCTTGGATAATCTCCATGCCCACCCTCACTTTTGTAAAATGTGTGGCATTTCTATTTTTATAAAGCCACACACTCCAAACAACACATGTCATTACCAACGTGCGGCACCATGTGCTCGGGGAGCCTGGAGGGGACCTTCCTAATGAGGAATTTCATTGTGCTAAGTGTTCACAGACGGCTGATCTCTAGGGAGAACAGATCGTAGGTGAGATGAGCTCAGACCCTGGAGGGGCAGGAGTAACCACTGCGTGGCAGGAGAGCAGTTACCAAAGCTGGATCAATAATAATAATAATAATAATAACAAAACCTGTTACCTTCCTATCCCTATCCCAGCCTATAGGGCAGTACAGTGATCAAATACCTTTTGTTTTCCAACCTTTCTGATCCTGACCAATTCCCCAGTGATCAGCACCTCTCCTGAGAGAAGTCAGAAGAGCAAATACTCAAACTCTTTAAACTGGCTGTGATTGATTTCTCCTTAAGAGACAGCGACTCTTACTGCTACCCCCCACCTTCGCCAATGAGAAAACTGAGTCCTTGAGAAGCTAAGTTGCTGGCTCAAAGTCCCTCGGACGGAATAACCAGGAGTTGAACCTGGGCTGTCTGGCTCTAGAACACACTTACCACTGTGCTACGCGGAATCCCACGAAGCAAACAGCGTGGAAAGTTCTATTAGTAGACCTGAGGATCCCAATTATTAATAGAAATAAAAGGGTTCTTAAAATGAGGCTTTCATTCCTGGGGGCTACATTTCCTAACCTTGAATATTGGACAAACACAGAAAATCCTTGAAGGAAAAGCTAATTTAATTATTTATTTATTCATTGCACAGTTAGCTACAGTGAAGATAGAGTAGAGAGGTCAGATCTGCAAGCCCCAGGGGGTAAGCAGTGTACACAACTGAGATCTCAACAGATTTGGATGTGGGGACCGCACCTGGTTGTCTAAATAAACTCCAATCCTAATGGAGTGGTTCGTGTACATGAAACATGTTCCTAAAATCCACTGAGATCATTAGGACAACAAGATGTAGCAGGGGAAACACTCCCCTGGGAGGGAGGACTCTCCGGACTTCCCGCCCCCCAGGGTGCAAACTGCAGTTAGAGGCCTGTGCTTCTGCCAGGCTAAATGGCCACGACACCCTATCTATGCTTAAAAGCCCATCTCAGTTCCACCACAGCCTCCCACACTTGCTTGGGACTATCCAGAAATGAACAAGGCCAGGAAAGGGCTCACTCTTCCCTACAGAGACTGTGAAGGTGAGCCAGTATAGATATTGGGCAAAATTAGGAATGGGCAAACTCTGCCTTTGGCTTCCTCACTTTTAACTTGGGTTCAGCCCCTGGGAACACAAGGTCTCAACTGAATACAACCCCTTCCTACCCCGCAGAGCCTCACACCACTGCTGCCTCTGATTGCTTAAATAACATAGGCCTCATCGGTCCCCTTCCTTCAGGGTCTTCCCCTCTGCTCTGCACTAAAGGGCTCTACATGTTCAACTCCTCAGAGTTACTTTGCTTTCTCTTAGGGGCTGTCTAGCAGTGCAGTGCTTAAATTTCAGTTACGTTTCTAAATGGTGCCGGTTTCAGACTTAGTGTTAAGGAAAAGTTTGTACTTGCTCTTGACGCTACATCAGAAAACACATGAGAACAAGTGTTTTTGAGAAGAGGCAAAGGGAAATTTATTACCTTGCCACCAAAGGAGGAAAATGGCAGACTCTTTGCCTCAAAAGATCGATTTTTCCTGAACATAAGCAGAAACACAGAGCTTTTACAGGGGAGGACCAATTGTCATTCAATTACAGTTAATGATTCTTGTTGCCCCATCTCTGTCTCATCTGTACTAAAGACAAAATCTGGACCTCAGGCGGTGCCTGTGGCTCAAAGAAGTAGGGCACTGGCCCCATATGCTGCAGGTGGTGGGTTCAAACTCAGCCCCGGCCAAAAACTGCAAAAAAACAAAAACAAAAACAAAAACCCTGGACCTGCACCTGCTAGGGAAGCCTCCACACTTTGCCAGCCAGGCACCAGCCTCCAGCCCCATCTTCTGGAGTGCAAAGAACACAAGACATTTCCTTCCCCTGCTCAATCACCACCAGAGGCAGGAATACAGGTCCCAGTTTCCAAAAAGAGTTTGATTTTACTTTTGTTTCTTTATTTTTATATTTCAGATTAATATGAGAGTACAAGTGATTGTGTTACATTGTTTACATTTACCAGGCAAAGTCCCAGTTATAGTTGATCCCTTCACTTAGGGTGTGGGGTGTGGGGGTGTGGGGTGTGTGTGTGCTGTGTACTCTTACATGGTGCCCATCAGGTGAGAATTTACCAATCCCCCCCACCTCCCCTCTCCCCCACACTTGAATTTAATTGTGTTTTTCTTTTATGTGGGTGTGTAGTTATTTTTCTATTGGCTTCATATTGAATACATTAGATACTTGCCTTTCCATTCTTGTGACAATGAATGTAAAGTCACCACTTTATATGGCTGAAGGTATTCCACGATATGTGTATATACCACAGTTTGTTAATCCATTTATGAACAAATAGAAAATATTTTTGCTGGCTTCTTTCCAGGTCATTTCCCCATTACAAATTCCCACTGTCAATGTTACACTTCCATATTTAGGAGAGGAAGGGTGGCTATTCTGTTACACCAGGCAGCAAGTTGGGAGAGAGATAACCACTGTCGTGGGCTGTTGAATAGTGGCGTTTATAAAGATAATCCATGCTCTAACCCTTGGAACCTGTGACAGTGTCCTTATTTGGATAAAGGGTCACTGAAGATATAATTATTAGGATCTCAGGATGTAATTATCTTGGATCACCCAGGTGGACCCTAAATCCAATGACAAGTAGCCTTAACAGAAACAGAAGAGGAGAAGATAGAGACACAGAGACAAAGTCAACGGGAAGCCAGAAGAGCAGTCTGCAAGATGGATGGAGTCTGAGAAGCAAAGCGGAAGCAATATAGCTGACCGAGGTTTGGGGGTAGAGTGAGGGTGACGGTCTGCAAGGAGAGAAAGGAGAGAAGGCCAGCCCAGGAATTGAGGGGGACTTTATTAGAAAAGAGCAGAGTCGAGACTGACTAGGAGCCGGCCACCTCACACAGTTCCAAGAAGCTTTTACTGGCTTGTAATTGGAACAAGGGTGGGGGTTGGGAGGGGTAAGGGGAGTCATTCCCTTCTGCAGAGGGAAAATGTGAGAGGGCGTGAGGGGTGAAGGGAGTGCTTCTCTTCTGCAGAGTGACCGATCTTCATCCCAGGGGCTTATCTTCAGTGCCAGCCAGGACCAGGGGATGGAATTGATTGCTGGATGTTTCCCTGACCACCTGATGTTTTCCAGGCCCACTGACCTTGAAGCATTCCTGGAGTGTTGGAAGGGGGTTGCTGTGACCATGCCACTGGGTTTCTGACCAGCTTTCTGTCACTAGCTGTCCTCCTAAGATGACTACATTCTTATCAGGTTCATGAACACTCCTTTCCCACACTGACCTAGTTTGCTCAGCCCACGTTCTTTCCCTTCGTACCTTCCATGATTGTCTGGCTAAGGTTTCTCCACGATTGTGAGGCTGCTTATCTCAAAAGGCTTTGGGGGCAGTAGTAATGCTTAGACTATAAGTATTATTACATTGTGATAGTAAAGGCCATTTTTATGTTGTTTTCTTTGATGATTCTTTTAGATAAAGTTGAAATTTTCTAGGTTTGTTTCCTTGTATCCCATTATAAAAATTATTAGAATTGTAACAGAGGCAGAACAGTCTTGGAGAGGTTCTCATTCCTCACTGTTCTTCCAGAACTTCTGGCCTTCTGAAAATAAAGCCTGGTGGACCTATAGCCCATTTGTGTGTATTGGCTGGACAGTGACAGGCAGTTGGACCTCTTTGTCCAGTAACGATGATAAACATGGAGGTGAGACTGGAGTTGTGTGGTCACAAGCCAAGGAATGGCTAGAGCCATTGGAACCTGGGGAAGCAGGCAGGTGAGGAGGGTCTAGTCCTCTGTCACTGTCAGCCAATATACAGAGACAGGGACAGGTCCACCCAACTCTATTTGTCAGAGGCTGGCGATTCTGGAGAACAGTGAGAGTAAGCCTCTCCAAGACAGTTCTGATCTTCCATTTCCAAAACCACAGTTTTATACATGAACATTCAAAGCAAAAACTGTATTAAACCTTATTTTAAACAACAATAATTGTCATAATCCATAAACCACAACAATTATCAGCATAACCCATGACATTTCTAATTCAAAAGCTAATCTCCTAAATCAATAGCCCCAAACTACTCAAGATACACACTTTCAGATTATAGCTGAATTTACAAAACAATGAGACTGGGAGATATGAGGTGAAGGCCACGTAGGACCTGAACCAGCCAGTCCAGCAGTGTCATCTCGTCCTCACCTGACTGACTCCAGCTTATTCTCACTACATGTGCTGTCAGAGAGATTCTCCCCCTGAGCCTTCTGGGGTCCTGCCAACAATTTGTATTTAGAATTTGGGTTCCCAGAACTGTGAAAGAATAAATTTCTGTTGTTTCAAGTCACCAAGTTTGTGGTAGTTTGTAATAGTCCTAGAATCTGAATACAACCACCTTGAGAGAAGGCCTTTCTACCAGCAGACAGGTGCCCCTGCCTTCTGCGCCCATGTGGAGTAGTCTGAGCCATTTCCTTCCCACCCTTCTGTGTTTTCTCAGAAAAGCGACTGGTGAGCTCGTGACCCTATGAAGCCCTGGTCTTATCACATCACTGGGGAGCTGACTGTCTCCTGGGTGGTATCTGGATTGTGCGTGGCAACCTTCCTCACCGGCCCCACTTTTCTGCATTGGGAAAAAGGTGGGAAGCAAGTGGCCAGCATTCTTCAGACTCCACACTGGGAGAGTGGATCGTGAGAAAAACACAAAGGCATCAGATCTGCCACACCAGGACTTGCTTGAGAGAGAATGTCACAATTTTCCAAAATATTGACGGAAAGTTTAACATAACAAAGGGGAATGGTGAAATAAAGAAGTAACGGAATGAAAATGAGAAAAGAGATACTTAGATAAATATGCAGCTGCACCAGGATTTCAATAGGTAGAGGATGGAAGACATGTCCCTCAGAACATTTAAAGCTAAATCAGTCTGCAAGATCACACAGAAGGGAGATGCATTATCAGGGCCGTTACTCAAATAATCAGAAAGGTAAAAAATACCACTCTTGGAAATAAAACTGTTCCGTCATCTGAAAAAGCTACATGTGATCTTTACACTGGTTGAATTCATCTGGCAATTGTTTGTCTACTTTTTTGTATAAATTTTTAAACGCATTCAATTTTCCTAAGGTACCTTGTCCGGGTTAGGTAAACATCCTCTACTAGTAGGAAAATCAAATTAGCATAAAGATGACCTTAGCAGGCTCCAGTGTCTGATTTCTGGAGCTCAGAGGCGCTCTCTCTCTAGGCACTCCTAAAGGTCAGATGGCTCTTGTGCTGCCCCCACCTCTAGCCACCAGCTTCATTTTCCTCCCTCCTCCAGCCTCACAATGGGGCAGACTATTCTGAGGGCCTTCCAGAGGTTGCTTGAATGAGTCACCTACACCATTTCCTCAGGCCACAGCGAGCTTGTGCTCCTCTGCAAAACCAGGAGGCAGAGAGGTGCTCTGTCCTTCCAGCACCCAGATCCAGTTCTCAGGTAAGGCTCTGCCAGAGCACGCACTTTCCCTCCTTGAGAGTCAGATTTGACCCAGGCTTTAAAAGGCACAAGCTCCTTTACTGGAATGAGCGATCCCCATCAGCTAATTTGTGTTCTCTTGCATTCTGCTTGTTCATATCACCTTGTTCATATCATCTGTGTTAGGAACATGGTAGGAGACACATACAAAAAAAGAAAAACGTGGGGATTTTCTACTGTAATAGTTCTATCTGTAGAATACATGTCAAAGTCACTGGGAGCATGCAATTTAATCATTTTTGCTTATCCCTTCAAGATGTACATAGAAAAATTCCAAATGGCCATGCTCCCCGATTGGCTTGGTCTTTCCCTTTTTATTTACAGTCAAAAAGTTCCAACTCACAGGTGCCTTTCTCATTGGTCAGTTTGAATTAAGTAGGAGATGCTATTCCAGCCCCCACAGAACTACAAATTTCATAGAAGTGGAAATTTCCAAGTTCTAGGAAGTTAAGTTTACAAATTCCCAAGAGCTGAGTCACAAGGGAGAGGACCCTGCAGGTGTATCTTTATGGTCTCCTTGAGAAGACCTGTTCTCCTAGACCTCACCCTTCTCAGGTATCCTCTCTCAATAGTAGGACCAATTTATTTGTAAAATTTTAATGTCATTATATTTGGCCTATCTATTTGCATACAGTATAATGAAAATAATTCTTGGTTATACAGGCTTTTAAAAAATTGGCTTCATGGAAACTTTTTTATATAGACTCTCAGGTTAGACTTAAATGCCTCTCAAGCCAAGGTAAAGATTTAACTGTGCCTGCCAAGACCTGTATGCATTGGCTAAATAGTTCTTTTTCTTGAAGTCCCAAAGTAACTTGGAGTTCTTGAACTTGTCAGAAAGCGACATTCTTTACTTACCACAGATCAGGAAATGTTATTGATAAGGTATTGCTGTAGCAGGAAACCGACACAGACAGAAGACTCCAGGCACCAGTTGGAAGAGGAAGCGGCTTTATTCACCAGCTGGGAGACTTGGTGGACTAGTGTCCTAAAACTGAGCCCACCGACTCAATCTCTTGCCTTCCTTTTATACATTTTTTAGGGCTTGGATGCACATGAAAGACATGAGAGATGTGAGAGACATGACAGACGTGAAAAGTCTTGTGACTCGAGGAAGTTCAGGTTGGCCTGCGTCCTTGGTACTGGGTGGGCTGCCTGTCCTCAAAGGTGACAGAAAGTTAGGGAAGTTACACGGTTACTACCTAGGCCCAGCACACACCATGGGAAGGGCATATAGATAACAGAGACATCTGCTGCAGGAGAGATAGTAATTAGTGTTACAGAGTGACGAGGACAGAATTTAGCTCTGCTTTTGCTCTCTTGCCTCACTGATACAGGACTCCCCCATTCAGGGCTAGACAGGGACCCCTATTTTCTAGGCCTAGATGAGCTCAGAAATCAGTCTCATCACAGACTCCCATCTCTAGGCACAAACAGGCCCTTTCCTGTCCACAATGGCGCAAGATGATGAAAAAAGCAGCCTGATCATTTTCTCATCTGGGCAGTTCCTCCTGGAGTAGGGAACATACATCCTAATGCCTTGTCTGGGGCAAGGACCTCAAGGACCACATTCCTTTGCTAATTTTAGGATTGTTTTCTGCCTGCAGGCCCCAAGCCAATTATGACATGTTCTGGACATCCGTTCCCTAACCCTCCCTGCCTGCAGGATAGGAAAGGCAGTACGTAGACCCCTGGACAGGGCCTACATGGGCTGCCTACTTGAGTGACTCCTCCATTGCTGGAGGTTTTGTTCCTCCTCTGTCTCTTATCTACCTCTTTTATCTTTCAATAAACTCTGTCCTTTTACTTACTTGAGTGGTCTGTGGTTTCATTCTTCAAACCCCCAGATCAAAGACCTGACACAGAGAGAAATTCTGGCTACAGTACCAGGTCAGTTTTCCCAGAGGGTTTTTTTAATTGGTCTTATAAAGTCAACATAGTCCTCAAAACATCTGGGCATATCTAAAAATATGGTACTCCAGTCAAAGCCTTGGTAAAATAACCTGTGTCTCTAATTCTATACTGTTAGAAAAGAAAACAGATTGTTATTGAACTTATGTGAATAACTGTATTCCCATAAAATAAGAATACTTATGAAGGAGCTAAGAAAATTTAACCCCAAAATATGATTCCTTTGTATGAAGATTATTTTGAATTAAAGGCTATTCATAATCAGAGAACTTTGAAGAAAGACTTTTCTCTATCTTAAAGGGCTGCTAGACTCCTTGTCACATGCTAATAGACCTGTGATAAGGTCATTTGAAGCACAATACCTGTCCCCTCCATCTACCCATCCCCCCTTAGCAACCACTTGCTGCACGTAGACTTTCCAGTTTCTCTCCCCTCTCCCTTCTAAAAGGCATCTTTAAAAGCCACTGACTATCACTAAAACCGGGAAATCATTCTTGTGGTTCCCCCCATGTGCACAGTATTTGGAAATAAACCTTTCTCTTATTAATCTACTATAACTGTAAGTTGATCTTTTTAGCAAACCAACCTAGGGGAAAAGGGTAAGTTTCCCTAAGACTCCCCTTCCCTTACAAATAGTTTTGAAATTCTGGAGAAATCAAATAGAAAGAAAAATAAATGTTTTAAATTGCTCATAAATATATACTTTACCAATTTGTTTGTAAGCTATCAATAGCTCAAAAGAAGGAAGAAAATGTTTTAATTTCTAAAAAAGAATCAGCAACACATTAAACAAAAAGTTATGAAAAAAATAATTCAGTCCCATGTAATTAATTTTTGCTCTGAGGTTGGGTTAGCAGTCCTTGTGAGTGGATCAGCTTTTTAATTAAAGTCTTGGAAGGTTTCCTAGTTCAGAAGCTACAATCTCCAAAGTTATCAGTTGCACTTATATTTTAAAGTATTTGTGAGAGTCTTTGCCATAAATTTTCTTGAAGAAGCAAATTTTGATATGTAGCCAGTTAAAAGCTGGTTTGGTTTGTTTTTTTAGAAGAATCAAAGTCAAATAGTAATTGTCTTGTGTATTTGGTTCAAGGCAGCTTCCCAAATCCTACAAAATCAGGGTTCTAAGCAATTGCCCACACCGTTGGTTTTTGGAGTGCTTTTAGTTGAAAAATGACCAGATACCCCAAAGTAAGGCAAGCATGAAACAATGTTTATTGAAAAAGAGGACAATAGCTTTACAGAGTATGATACAGACTTACAAGCAAGATACATTAGCCGTAGACGGTGAATAGGCCACCATTTTCATGACAAGGAAAAGGTCTGGGTCATGGCCACTGATTCTGTTTTATACTATCTGGGACAGGCCAATCTATGGTTCAGAAATCACCTCAGAGCCTGAGTCTTACTTGGCATGTGGACTTCCCATGAACCTCTCTGAAAGCCCATTGGAGGGGAATGTGGACACAGTGTACATTTAAGTTAATGACAGTAATTAGTCTATTATTTTTTGCCAATACTAGGTTATATTAATTTACTTCACATAAGAGCAGTATATTTCAGGCCTATGATTTCCATTTAACAAAAACAATCTGTACCAAAAAAACCCCAAAGGGAACCATATAGCCTAGTATGTAAATGTGCAAGTATACTTTTAAAATGTTTTTCTGCAATATTTCCAAGGTAGAACATCATAGTAATTAAGGAATCTGCCCCATTTTAGCGAACTTAATAATCTTTTGCATGTATAGCCAACGCAAATGGATAAGGCACACCTTAGTTTTGAGGCTAAAGAGTATAACACACATCCTCACATTCTTTATTTGAAGATATTAAAATATGTTTTTCTTTTATTAATGAGTCATCCACTCATTTCCAAAGCTTTATAATGGCTTATGCTAAATTACATATGTGTAGCCAGGACAAACTGTTCCTTGAACTTAAAAAGTGAAAGACAAGACCCTCTACTGCTACCTTACATGAAAAAAGAAATTTATACACACACATACACCAACACCACACACGAGATTTGCAATCTCTTTGCAAATTCCCATAATGCAAAGAGAGGCCATTTCCTTATCAGCAAAGTTTCCCGTTACAGTATTTCATGACAATTATTTAAAAATTACATACTTATTTACCACCTGTTTAGGTCAATACTACAAAAAATTGAAATAGACAATTGTCTTCTTCAAGGTAAAGACAATGCTTAATTTAGAAAGTCTTTCTCTTGAGATTGCACAGTGAAAGGTAGCATTTAATTAAATATAAATGCATGCTGCTTTTAAGGAAACTACTTAAATCTAAACAGGAATCATCCTATTAAAATCAATAAGAAGAGCTCAATATAACTCAATTCAAAATTTTTCAAACCCCATCACAGTGCTTTTTGCTTTTTATCTCCTACAAGTAAGATTCTATCATTTTTAATTTTTTTTTTTTGAGACAGAGTTTCACTTATTAACCCTCAGTAGAGTGATGTGGTGTCAGAGATCAGAGCAACCTCCAACTCCTTGAGCTTAGGCGATTCTTTTACCTCAGCCTCCCAAGTATCTACAGGCGCCCACTACAATGCCCAGCTATTTTTTTGTTGCAGTTTGGCCAGGGCTGGGTTTGAACCCGCTACCCTCGGTATATGGGGCCAGTGCCCCACCCACTGAGCCACAGGTGCCCCCCTATCATTTTTAATTCTTTAATAAAGTAAGTTTTATGTTGATAATAAGAATGATGTTTAAGATTTTTTTTCAAAATATAAAACAAGCCCTATTTCATTTTGGTTCAAATAAAAATGATAAATGCTCTTTGCAAAGACCACCATTCCTAAGAATTCTAAAGATTTGTATGTCAGTTTCTAATAATCTTTTCACTGGATAATTTCTCTCTTTTTTTTGTCATTTATATATCACTCAATTTTTCATAACTCATTATTTTATTTATTTTGTTAATGGAAGTGTTTGATAGGTAATGGGGAAAAAGTAGTTTAAAACTTAAAGGAACTCTGAAGTAAGATGCGTATTTGCCTGTGGTAAAAGGCATTACTGAAAATAATCTGAATGCTATTCAGGAAAGACAAAAATATCTATGAAAAAACAACACATATGGTAAACATCTTACTCTTCTTTGGTTTAGACTTCTTGACCAAAATCTTCTACAAACTTCTTTAATTTCAAAAAGTCTTGTTCATTGACTATGGATTTTGTGTTAGAGAGTGACCACAACATATTTGACATGGAAATAACTGGCTCCAAAAATTTATCCCTAGAGACATTCATCCATGTCATTTCAATGGCTACAAGGTTGCCTGGTGTTAGAGCAGGGTGTTAGAAGATTGTCTAAAAGTCTGTTAGGTTCAGCCTGGGAACATCCGTGAACCTTTCGAAATGAGGAGTTGATTGTAGTTTTCTAACAGGCTGCATAAGTATAAGGTGACCAGATTTTAACATTGGTAAAGCGGGACACCATGGGTGACCAGATTTTAACATTGGTAAAGCAGGACACCATGGCAGGGGTGCTGACAACAATGCAAACTTTGATAAGCAGTTCTCAATAATCAGTTCTCAACAATTATTTGTTATTATTAAAGTTTAACATTATAAAATTAACAAAAATAACAAATTCGCATATTCTGGCGAAATAGCCACGTGGCGGCTGAAAACCGCATATTCCCTTCCTGTTCTCCCGTGTTCCCTAGTTTGTCATGCATTCTTTCCAAAAATCTGGGCTTTTTTAAAACGCCACAGGACACAGGACAAATTGTTAAAAATCGGGACGGTCTCGCCAAAAGCGGGACGTCTGGTCACCTTACATAAGTACATCATACACAGTGATGCTTATGTCTGCACCTGAATAACCATCAGTTTTCTTCCCATGTTCTTGGAAGTCTTGTTTCTTTTAGACTGTTCTGAGTGGCCTGCAAATGCAATTTAAACATTGCTGCTCAGGCCTGGGCTTCAGACAAAGAAATATACATTTTTCTCCCAAATCTTTGCTTAATGGCATAATCCAGAACCTGGGGTATATTTGTAGCTCCCAGAACCAAAATTCCATCATGGTCCACCCTTGCATCGGAACTAGGAACTCTATCTTAATTCTATGTGCAGCTTCACTTTTCGTTTTCCCTTACACAGAGAATCAATTTGATCAATGAAGATAATGGAGGACTTGTTCACTCAGGCAAGTTGGAATAAATTCTTAACCAGTTTTTCACTTTCACCTAGCCACTCTGAAACAAGATCAGAGGACAATATTGAAAAAAATGTTGAGTGGTTTGCTTCTGTGGCTACAGCTTTGGCTAAATAGAACTTTCCTGTTCCAGGCAGCCCAAATAATACAGAATTTCCCTCCAAGGCAGTGGTTCTCAACCTTCCTAATGCCACGACGTATTTTCATTGTTCAAAGGGGTCACAATCCAAGGTTGAGAACTGCTGCTACAAGGTGTCTTTCTGACCATAAAAAGATGAGGAAATTTAATAGGCAGTATCAGTGCTTCTTTGGCTCTTTCAAGATCAGCAACACCATTCCACTCCCCATTTGGTTGTTATAACAATGGCACTTTGAAGTTGATTCTGTAGTTTCTTTTTTTCCAGGATCATCAGCTTATGTCATTGTTATTCCCTTTCTCATCCATTGGACTCAGTTGTCCCTCCCACACTGACTTCTGTGGGTTTTTTTTTTTTTTCCTCTTTCTTTTTCAAGCACTCCTTACATTTTTTGGCTATATCAAGATATGTGTAATGTACACTTTGCTCTGATACTTTGTTTGGCTTTTTCACCCTGTGTTTCATATCTAACTATATGGAGAAAATACTGTATGTTGATAAAGTTGAAGGGCTTCTTCTTTGTCTTCTTGGGCTGATTTGCTAGCAAGATCTATTGCTTTCCGAAGGTTGGTCAAAGTTGAAGCATGGTGGAGATCCGAGGTGGTTCCCTGAGGGGGGAAAAGGCCAGAGAGGAGCCCACAGCAGCAAAGTCAAACTGCAGTAGCTTTAACGGTCTCTAAACTGGGGAGGTTGGTGGCCCTCTGATCCTGAGTGGCGGCCTCCCCTACAGAACTCATCCTAAAATAACACCATTCTCCATCAGCCATCAGCCATGGGACCCTCCTCACAAAACCATGGTAAAGTAGTCTGAAGGCTGTTCCATATCACCTTAGAGACTCTATTGTACCTATTGCCAGGCTAGAGGGTCTTCTGTGTTTTTTTCCAGTTGGCATGCTAAGTTCTGATTGGTAGATTGCTAAGATGTTTCCCCTCTCCCCAGGTGTGAGCAATTACTCAAGACAGGATCAAGGTGGGTAGCACCAGGATGGGGACCTGCTCCCCACAACCTGCCCTTGTCCTCCTTCCCTAAGAGAGCTGGATTTCTAGTTATGTACCTAACATGTGAATGATAAAATGTCTTGAAATGGTCATGGGTAAAGATAGAATTGACAAAGAAAGTTAG
The DNA here is from genome assembly GCA_963574585.1 of Otolemur crassicaudatus. NCBI lineage: Eukaryota > Metazoa > Chordata > Mammalia > Primates > Galagidae > Otolemur > Otolemur crassicaudatus. Next base: position 9,627 of record CAUYQS010044206.1, on the reverse strand, counting down.
TTAGTTTTGTGGCCTACAATTTAATATAACCACAATTATTACTGATAATGTGCACCAAGACATATCAAACTTTTAGGAATCTCATACAACTTTGGAATACATAGATTATATGTATACATATACAAAGAAAGTTAAACATTTCATATCTGACAATGCTTCCTGTATAGTTTAACATGCCAAATAAGCCTAGTATGTCTCTCTTGGAAATGGCCCTAATATTGAAAAAACTAGTTTGAGGCCAAAAAGACTGAATTTAGAATTTTGATTTCAAAAAATATGTCAAATATCAAAGGTTGAAAACATTTGTTGTCACCAAATAGGATCACAGTTTACTATAAAATAATAGTCATTAATTTAACCAAAGTGATAAGTGGAAGATTTTAAAAGGCAATCATTTTTCTCTTTGATAGAGAGGAGACTCAATTTCCTAAACAACCATAAGACCTAACAAAGACAAACTGAAAGATAAGCTAACAAAGGATGTCAGGAAATTTCACCCCAAAACACAACTCCTTGGTATAAAGAGTATTTTGAATTAAAGCTCTTTAGAGATCAAAAGCCATAAGAAGGGGCTTTCCCTCTTTCTTCATTAAAAAAAAAAAAGATTTCTCTTCTTCTCCCTGTTATCGCAATATATTGCAGGAAAGAAGATCAAGAATGCAACCAGACCTGGCCCAAATCATTTTAACTATAGTATCTGTGTCTCAGGTTAATTTAATTTTCAAAGAGAATCATGTACAAGTCAATTTGTTCCCCCATCTAGTTATTTTCCCAAGTATCTGTTTATCCTCCCTAGTGACCATTTATTGCCCCTAAACAGAATTACCTGCATGCTTCATCTCCCCCTCTACTCTAAAATGAGGGCATATCAATTTCTGGGTCCCACTGGTAAATTGAGTAATTACTCTGTGAATCTCTCCATGAGCACAGTAAATAAATCTCTTTCTCATATTAATCTGCCTCATTGTGAGTTGACCTTTCAGGGAATCTTTTGGAGCAAAAGAGAAGTTTCTCCTCACCCCTACACTAATAAAGGGGCATACTGAATATGTCTGTTTCTCTCTGCTCTGTTTTGTTTTTTTGCAGTTTACTCAAAAGGTTAGAAAGATTATTATCTTTATTAATATTATATCAAAATCTTATTTAAAAGAGAAAACCAAATTTTACCTTAGCATATTATTAATTTTAATAACATCTTATGAACTACTCTGTTTAATCTTAATTAATTTGACCATAAGGTAAGATTTCCATGACCTTTTAAAATTTTTCTTCTTTCCCAACTTGTATCCATTTAGATTATCATTATTTCTATTTAATTTAAAACAATGCTTAAAACTTTTAAATTAGGCACTTTTCACTTAATAGAACACACATTTCTGTGTCTTTTTTTTTTTTGTGCTCTGTGATATATTTGTTTTTATTTTATTTTATTTTTTATTAAACCACAGCTGTGTACATTAATGCAGTCATGGGGTACAGTGTGCTGGTTTTATATATAATTTGAAATATTTTCATCAAACTGGTTACCATAGCCTTCATGGCATTTTCTTAGTTATCGTGTTAAGACATTTATATTCTACATTTAGAAAGATTCACATGTACCCTTGTAAGATGGACCATAGGTGTGGTCCCATCAATCACCCTCCCTCCACCCATCCTCCCCCCTCCCCCCTCCCCTCCCTCTCCCTCTTCCCCATATTCTTGGGCTATAATTGGGCTATATCTTTCCTATGAAAGCTATAAATTAGTTTCATAGTAGGGCTGAGTACATTGGATTCTTTTTCTTCCATTCCTGGGTACTTTGCTAAGAAGAATATGTTCCAGCTCCATCCATGTAAACATGAAGGAGGTAAAGTCTCCATCTTTCTTTAAGGCTGCATAGTATTCCATGGTATACATATACCACATTTCTGTGCCTTTTCTAACCTTTTCTCAATTAAAAACCATGTTCTACTTTCTTGCATAATTGTATATAGAATTTTTTCTTATATCTAGTAACTTGAAATACCAATACGTATATTAGAAATATTTCACACTACAATATGGCATTTTGACATGTTGTAGCGACTGTAGAAACCTCAAGATCTCGCTGACCTTCCCCAACGTCAGCACTCAAATCATGTCTTGACTTGCGTTTATCTCCCATCGTATGGGACATATGTGCAAAGGGGGAACAGTTAAGAAAATATTAATATATAGTTGGTATTGCCCTGGGATCTACAATACCTATGACCAAATTATTTCCTAGCACACTATTTGTAAATCTCATCAAATCTCTGGAGGAAACTGGTTCCCAAAGGCCCAGATTATTGTTTTTTAACACTCCAGATTGATTTCATATGTTTACCAACTTTAGCTTTTCTCGCTATTTGGTTATTGTGTTCATGATTGGTGGACAGACTGAATGCTACCCAATGAGACATCCTGGGACCACAACAGTGTAAAGAAATTAGTAACTGAGATGGTCTCATGTTTTAGTATTCCTTTACGTATTGAGTTAGATCAAGGGACTCATTTTAAAGCACTTGCTTGTAAAGGCTCTGGGGTACTTATTTAAATTTCATCCTCCATGTCATCCCCAATCCTCAGGGAAAGTGGAATGTAAAAATTTAGAAATAAAAACGATTCTGAAAAAGTCTGTCAAGGCACTGGAGTTAAATGGCCAGAAGCATTACCTTTGGCCCTTATAAAAATCCAAAGGCTCAAACTAGGAGACATGGTTTAACTGCTTTTGAAACAATATTCTGTCACCCCCTGCACACTGATACCTATAAACCTTCTATTGCTAGACTGACCAAATGCTATGTGGATTTAAGAGAACAATTATAAAACTATGTCTTGCTCTAACTTACTGTTTTTTTGCAGGTCAGGCATAGACCTAGCATCCCTTTGTGCCTGTTGTGAAACGCTGGCCACACTAAGTAGTCTATCTAATTGCTGGTGATCTAATGCCAACATCCAGATCATACAAAGGAACCTGGACTCATTTTCATCCCTGCCAATGTGAGTGCCTGGTAAAACTAGTTCAGAACATGAATGTATGAGAAGACATGGTATCCCCAGAGAAGAAACAGCATGCTGCTTCTCTTGTTGATAAGTCAATTGGATACAGAAAAACCTCTGTGGAAACTCAAGAACTATTTTTTGCCCAAATAAAGTCACTAGAAAGGAATTTTTTTCCTCTGCATTGAAAACAGAGATGATGTTTTCTAGGTGACATACAGTAGGGTGATATTGTAATCAGACGCTATGGTTTGATTCCACAAATGGCATTCTTGCATCCCTTACAAAGAGGGACCCCAGACCCCCAGCAGTGGGCATGATGAGGCCTGTCTGGTCTCCTTTCTCATGACTAGAAGCTCAGTGTTTAGGGATGGCCAAGAGGAGTCCAGCTAGTCAGCTGCTTAAGGGAGCCTTAAGATTTTATTTTTGTTCACACTTCTGAGTTCCTTAAAGAGGCACAAATCATTAGATGGGCCCCTCCTAGGTTCTTTTGTGTGGTACTGAAGACCGCAAAGCAGGAGGAGTAGTAGACAAGAGTAAAAGTAAATGGGAGCGGATCTTACCTGAGATAAACAGCTGATTTTTCTGGGTTTTGAACTTTTTAACTATAAGTACCCTTCTAAATGAAACCAATAAGCCTTAACTAAGGTTATAATTTAACCAAAGAAGCAAGAAGTTTTCTACAAAGAGTTGGAAAACAGTTTCTACAGGATTCAGAAATGCTATAAAGAATAGCCCCCCAAAAGGTAAGACAACATTTCTGTCCAGCCATGTTTTCTAGCATCTCAGCTTCTCAATCGACCACTTACATACAACAGCCCAAAAGCCTCGTGGGCTTCCCATAGGTGGAAGAAAACAAGAAATTAAGAACTGTCCAAGGAAGGAAAAGGATCAATACATGGCAAGCCACACAAATACAAGTATCAGACTAAAACAGACTCATTCTCTGACTAGGAGTCAAGGCCAGTAGGTTGGGGTGCAAGCACAGAATTTAACCATTAGGTACAAGGCAAATCAGCTCTTGTCATTATTCCCATAGGAATAATTATTTCCTTAGACAACATAAAAAGGATTTTTATCTCTTAGGTCAAGTTTTGCTCTTTAATTTTGTCTAGACAACTTTTAAGGCTATCACACGTCCTTTCTTTTATCTAATCCTTCTATTAATACAAATAAGGTCATTGTTTAGAAAAAGATCTATAAAATTCATTTTCAAAAAGTTAGGAGTCTTTCTAATTTAAAGGATCCATCTTTTGGCCATTTTGTCTTTTATTATCTGGGATTCATCGAGGGTACAAAGAATTAAGTTACACTGATTGCATTTGTTAGATAAAGTCCCTCTTATAATTGTGTCCCACCCCCAAGAAGTGTGCCATACACCATGATCCCCCATCCACCTCTTCTTCCTGTCTCCCAGCTCCCTCATTCCCTACACCATCCCCTGTATTAGCTCATCTACTGCTTTTGGCCATTTTCAATGTTATACTTATTCCAAAGTAACTTAATATCCTCTTCAGAGAAGAAATGACCCCAAAGATCCCTTCATTTTCATAGAAATAAAGCAAGCCCCTTCCTTAATGAATGGGACTTTTTATGACAAATACTCTACAGAGCTTGCCCCTTTCAGAGCACAAATATTTTGAATTCACAGCTATTTCTAAGCTGGCCACCAAACACAATCTGAAAATAAAATAGGACAGCAAATGCGAGAGAATGATGGATCTCACTTCAGATGTAATTAAGTAATAGAAATTTATTAGGAATTTAATACACCTGCAGGTGCACCTACAGGGAGCTATTGTGGTGAGCCAACAAGCAGCCTTGAATAGAGGGGGAGAAGCCTTTTTATACCACTATTCTGCATAATCATGCATGCTCAGCAAGCTAGCGCAACACAGAAGCCAATCACAGAAGTTAGCATAATTCAGTACAGCTCAGGGGTTACAAAGTAAGGGTACATCATAAGGGCTTACCCAATTCAGGGTGGGGGTACATGTTCATAAATCACAAAATACATCACAAATACACTACTTCATGATCATAAGATGAGGGTCACATAGTTCAGGAGTACAAACAAGTGTTGGGTAAATTTCTGAGAATAACTGGGGACCTTTTCACCCAGGGCTTTATTTGGAATCCACCCCTCCCTTCGCTCAACCCCTCCTTGCATAGGTCCTTAATCTCAGGCTGCTTCTTTTCCCTCGAGGGGGCTGGGACTAAAAGGCTTAGAAGAGGTTTCCTTTTCAAGGGTAGGGGGCTTTGTTCCCCACTGGTCTTAGGGAAGGGGTCAAGGGCTGGGGGCTTGGTTATTACAAAAATGGTATACCCTGGGTGGTGGTGACCAGGACGGAGGGCTCCCACATGGTCAAGGACAAGCTCTCATGGACATAAAACAAAGTGAGAGGGAACTTCCGCCAATACTCCTCTTTATGACAGAACAACACAGATAGATAGAACAAAAGGAAATACTATTTCTGGGAAGAAAGGTTCCAAACAACATGAATTCATATCATAAAACCAAAAGTACACCAGAGTCGCTGTACCAAGACTAGTCACACAAATCTTTTTCCTCTCATTAATCAAAACAGACAAATAGTGATCTTTACTGTTTGCTCAATCTGTTTGCACAGAGAGAGAAGCCAGGAGCCCAGCAGGTAAGAAATCCTTAGCCTTTTGCTGGCTTTGTCAGAATTCCTGGTTTTTCTTCACTGGGATTTTCCAGAAGAACAGCATGGCTTTCATCACCCTGCTTGCTGTGCCAGACTGTAGGCAGCAAGGCACTTGACCCCCAAGTTTCACCGAAAATTCACTGACACGAGGCAGATTGCATAAGTGGAGGAAAAAGAGACAAAGTTATTTAACATGGGTACATGAGACCCCTCAGTAGGAAGATTCCACTCCCCGTCAAGGTTAAAAGCTTATATGCTGTTCTGGTAAAAAGGGAGAGGGGAGAGGAGGAATTCTATTGCCAGGCAATAAAGGATTGCTAGGGAGGATGAGTGGATGGGGAAAAGGGATTCACTGGTAAATAGTTCACTTTGATGAGGCTGAGAAAGAGGACATTATCTTCTCAAAGAAACTGTTCTCGGGGGCTGATGGCACATGTCTGTAATCCTAGCACTTTGGAAGGCTGAAATGGGTGGATTGCTTGAGTTCAAGAGTCCCAGATCAGCCTGAGCAAGAGCAAGACCCTGTCTCTACTAAAAATAGGAAAACAACTAGCTGGGTGTTCTGGAGGGTGCCTGTAGTCTCAGCTACTCAGGAGGTTGAGGCAAGAGGATTGTTCAAGCCCAAGAGCTTAAGGTTGCTAGAGCTATGATTGCCAAGGCACTCTACCCAGGGTGAAAGAGTGACACTGTCTCAAAAATAAATAAATAACTGCAAGACGGCTATGGTGTGAATGTTGGTGTCTCTCCCAAAATTCACATGTTGGAACCTAATATGACTCTCAGATGCACAGTCATAGAGAAAGCAGAACTTTGGTAGCTTGGGGGTAACACTTAAGAGTTAGAATAAGATTTGGGCTCATTTTCCCCCTTGTGTCCATAATAATATATTTTTTGACATAGTGACATGTTTTACCTGCTCTTTATATGATAGATTTTTCTCCCCATGACATTATGGTAAATTAGTTCTTGTATACGGACATTTGTTCATGTTGGAGAATGACTAACTAGTCGGAACATCAGTAAATCCCTGGAGACTCTGAAATCAGAAAATGAATGAGGCTGTCATAATCCCATCTTGCCTTGCTGACACTGTGTGATGGTTAATTTTATGGCTCAACTTGAGTGCTCCATGGGATGCCCAGAGAGCCAGTGAAACATTATTTCTGAGTGTGTTTGTGAACATGTTTCTGTGAGAGATCAGTACTTCAATCAGTGGACTGAGTGAAGACCACCCTCATTAATGGTATTTGACATCAGCTAATCTGTTGATGATCTGAATAAAACAAGATGGAAAAGCAGAGGAAGGGTGAATTTTCTTCTCTGTCTGAGCTGGGACATCCATCTCCTCCTGGCCTCACCACTCCCCAGCCCAGTTCTCAGACCTTTGGACAGGGACTGAATTACTCCACTCACTTTCCTGCTTCTCCAGCTTGTGGGACAGCAGATTATGGAACTTTCTGCCATCCGTGATCTCACAAGCCAGTTCCTGCTTCCAGGTGTGTGCGCATCCACGTATAAATGCTATTGGTTCTGTTTCTCTGGAGAACTCCACTTAATGTACGCTGGGAGGATCTGCTGTCTCTGGCAGGTGGTACACGGACATGGCTCCGACTGTATCTTCCCATGGCATATGACATACATCAAGTCAAAGCTAATTCTTCCAAAAATCACTGCTGTACTTTCTCTGTCCTCTTTGAAGCATCCCTTCCTTCTTCCCCAGACTTTTCCAGTGAGGATGGTCAGTGAAGTGAAGAGACTAGGGTGACCTAACCATGGTGTTCTCCTAGCTATGGAGGACATCTCTGAAGGCCTCTGAACAGAGAGCCCTCGCAGCTTTTCAGCTCCAATAAATCAAATTTCTCAAAGGGGTACATTTTACAGCCTCAGTTGTGTGCATGCTTATGTGTGTGGGTGGTGTTCAAGATCAAGATGTGAGTTTTTTACAAACTTTTGGTCTTTGCAACTGGTAGTCATTGACTCTGTGCTAGTCTCTTTATATACTCTTGGAAATGGTCCTTTTCTACCAATCAAAGTCCACAAACTCTAACTAAAATAACACTAGATCCCCAGGGCTGCTGAAATGCCAATGAAAGCTACCATGTGTCCCACTGGTTTCCTCTCTAATGCAACAATTCTCACTTTTCTGTCTCTCTGCTTGGGAAGGTGTGTTTCTTCTCATTTGCTGACAGTTACACTGCTGAGAGTTAGAACAACCATATCTGTTCTTGATGATGTTGACTTCAACACTCTGATATTTGGCACTTAAATCCTCAATATCTAGAGCTGGTGGACAATGTAAATCGGACTCCGTTAGCAAAGGGCATGCATGAAGGCATGGAGTTGTGAACCAAGCTGCCAGCAGACAGATGAGCATAACTCTCCTCCATGTTTTTCCTCGAGTTTATTTGCTGAGCACCTACTGTGTGACAGGCATTGTGCAGGGCAGTAGGAGGAATTTCTAGATGATTAACTTTGTCCTCAAGGGATTCTCAGGCTGGGAAGAGGGACAGATACATAAACAAACTACTTCTTGATAATATGATGATCACGCTTGGCATAGAAGGAGTCGGTAGCAGAACCAGAGGAGGCATCCTTGGCCTAATCTTGGGTTTTCAGGAAAGCTTCCTGAAACAGATCATCATTGAATCGAGCCTTGAAGGATGAATAAAAATTGTAAGACACAAAATCAAAGAATGTTCCAGATACAGAGAACTGTATGGACAGGGAATCCAGAGGCTGTAGACAATTCCATATTGCTCCTTTACAAAGTAAGGAGTCCTAGAAGACAGAGATAGCACAAGGAGCGTGGTCTGTACAGCCTGGGTTTTATTCTACAAGCCTTTTTCACATCATGGCACAAGTAGTAAATGACACCTGCATAGAACACAGGGGTAAATCAATGAGGCTGCTCACAGCTTGGTCACCTTTTGAACTACAGGGATCAATATTCTTGCACACCTATAATCCAACCCAGCACACTGGTGGGGAAAGTCGGCTAAAAGAAATAAAGAGCCATTAAAAGCTTTGAAGGAGGGTTATGACACAGTGTCATCGTGTATTTTAAATTACTCACGCTAGCTGCACTGTGGAAAACGGTTTTACTTAGGATTTGACCATAATCCATAATCGTTTTGGCAAGAGCTGAGGAGGCCTGAACTGGGTCAGCAGTTGGACAGATAGAGAAAGGGACAAGTTATGAGGAAAACACGGAGGAAGTAAAATGGGCTAAACTTAGTGACTTCATACTTGTAGAAAATCAGAGAAAAAATGGGAGTCTAGGGCAGCTCTGCCATGTGTGGCCTAGGTATTGAATAAATGCATAAATATAAAAATCTATTTTCTCCAAAAGATCAAGATCTTTCCCCATTCATCACACCACACATACTGAGCTAGAGAGTGTTTTATTATTATTATTTTTAAGACTTTCTACTTCAGACAAGCAAAGAAAATACTGGAGGCTTTGGTACCCTCTCTTCTTTCTCAAAGTCCTATTTGAATTTCAGAAACAACATTCTTGAAGAGATATAATTAAAAACAAAAAAGAAAGGAGGGAAGCTTGTCTCCCAATAAGCTACAAGGTAATGTGCAGATCAAGGACATTGATGATCTCAATCAATGGCTCCCCTGTGGCCATGTCCTTTGCACCTCCTCCCTAAAATAGGTAGAATGTATTTCACATCCCTTGAATTTGGTCTGGCATGGAGATTTGCTTTTGCATATAGAATGTGGTCATCAGAAGTGAAGATGGACCGGATCTAAGCTGAGGCTCCAAGAGGCTTTGCACACTGACACTGCTCTCTTTTGGATCCTTTGCCTCCTCCACGAGACCAACCCTGGGGTCACTTCCTGGATGATGAGAAACCACAAGGAGTGGAACTAAGAGGCCCTAATTCTCAGCCAACCACCAAAAGCAGAACTGCATACGTGAAGGGAGGAAGGGAGGGAGGGAGGGAGA